>OMLP01009284.1:1919-37081 GCA_900302685.1 Spondyliosoma cantharus | reverse complement strand
TATATATATATACATATATATATACTTTATACTATCATTATTTATTTTTTTTTCTTCAAAGCCTGTCTTTTGATATGCAGTGGTAAACAGCTGGAATCCCCATTTTAGGCCTCATGTCCACATAGCGTTGAAAGCACAAGACAGACAAGAAACATTCAGTGTCCAGCCGATCCTCTCTCGCAATGGCCTTCTCTATCTCTGTTGATGATGATTCAGTTGAACAGTCTATCCACAGCTTTATTTCTGTCCAGGATAGACGGACACAGCCAGAACAAGCTTCCCCCTATATTTTCTTGGTAACCGGGGCGACAAGTTCTGCCCAATCTAAACTATAATTGGTTTCCTGTAAAAGAGTAACTTTTCAGAGTCTCTGAAAAGTTGGAGACATTTTTAACTGGAAGTGCTCGAAGCAGCCGCGCTAAAACGTTGCAGCACTGTGAAAAAAAAAAAAAGACTGGGTGCAGTGCTTTTTACTAGGAGGCTGCATGCCGCTGCATACACTCTCTCATCACTGGGAACAACTGTCAAAAGTTACAGCCCTGTTGCTACTTTGATATACTTTTGGTAACACGCTAACAATCCAATAACGTGTGTGAGTTACTTTCAGCTTTCAAATTTAAATTGTATTTAATATGTGTTAATAGTTAGCAATAATCGCTTATCAACAAACAGATAAAGTCATTAAGATCCCACAAAGAAGCATTATTCCATAAAAAGGTCAGTTCTTTAAGACAAATGATAAAGTAAAAGCTACAGCACATCACCTCCTGCTCTGGAGATGTGGAGATCTCTCAGCCCCTGCAGCAGCAGAAACAGCATCTGTCAGTGAGCTTTAGATGGTGCACACATATTGTATCACGTGCTGAATTTCTTCATGGCTTGGCATTATGCCAAATAGGAAAACTCACTTGTTTTTTTTAAACCAACAGCGTCTACAGCTGACCGTGCAGGCGGAGCCGATTTGACAAAGCTGTTTCAATTAATTTCCTGATTGATATTTCGTGTAGCCTGTGGCTAGCAGGCTGTAATGGCTTGATGCTGAGATGCTAGCAAGGCAGAGCAAGTGGTTGAGGGGGTTGTGTTAGAAGATACAGAATGCTCATCAGAATAGAGGTTAATGTGGTATACTACCCTATTACACTGAAGATGGAACTAAGAGTTTTACCTTTTTTATTTTTTTTTACAGATTATAATGCAGAAAAAAATACATATATGTAATTTTAAAAATGGTATCATATATATATTAGCCTACTGGCCTTTACTCCCTAATATGTGTAATGTAATTGGCCCAAACAATCAAGTATTGCTTGGGTTCTTACTGTATGTCAATGATAAAAGGTTGATATTTAGTCGTTAAAATGTTTGCCATGTTCACAACCATCACTTTAAACGTCTGCCTGGACTGTGACGACGCTGATGATGACTGCTCCAGATTATTTTAGGTTCTGTTATTTCTGTCAACTTGATGTGTGTTTAAACGTGTTTGTTCTGTGCTCTATCACAAATTGCATCTAAGAGGACATTAAACGTTGCTATGACTAAGTCTCAGTGCAAAGTGCAGCTGAGGCTGATGAGATAAGATGAGAGGTAAGCCTTTGGTCATAAACTTGGTATTGTGTCACTTGAAAATGTTTGTCCTGATGTTGGAAGGCACTTCATGAAAAGTCACAGCTACACAACAAAAATGATTGCCATTTTGTACACTTAAAAAATGTCTGTGCAGAATTGTAGTCTCTTGAATAAGTGTGATGATATTGATTGACCATTTCATTCCGGCCAATTGACCAACAGACACTTCAATCATTGGAGCTACTCCGCTAGCATGGCTAAAAAAACCTGATTAGAATAGAGTGGTAATTATCCAACAGCTCAGAGAAAATAAGGGGAAAAATAGATTAACTTTTTTTTTTTCCTATTATAAAATGATTTCCTGCATAAATCTTTGACTGCGAAGCTGAGAGTTAAACCCCTGAAACGAAGCCAAGCCAGATAATACATCTTGTTGTACTATTATAGTCAAGATGTAGTGAAATCGCATTGCGTTTAAAAATGTATGCATTTTAATTGTGATATTACTCTCCCGTTTCCAATTTTTTTGACTTGACTGGCGTCAATTATTACTTCTTATTCAAACTACTGTACAATTGTGCAAATGTTAAAAAAGAGAATGTCTAATGTGAAACAGCGTGCTCATTTTGATGGTAATGAATGCAGACGACTTCATAAAGCAGAGGCGTTCTAAAGAATGTTAGAAATGTCAGAAATTGCTGTTAAACTAACCCTTAAATAATGGCCACTTACTCCCAGTTTGTGACACTAGCTATGACCAACACGGTTAACTTTAATTCGCCTGTTTACATTCCCAGTACATCTTGCAACATTAACATAAGAGTCCCATGAAAGATAAGAGCATCTTCTATGTAATGGCTTGTAAAGAATTCATAATTACTCCTGACAAATAGTACTTAGCCCTACTTATGTATTTGACTTTGACCTGCTTAAATACAGAGAATAGCTGCTGAGGAAAAATGTAAGTAAAGTGAAACAAGACATACGATCAAAAAGGAAATATCTTGATTAAGCAGGGTTCAGACATTTTGAAGCATAACCAGATGCCAAAAAAGGATTCCAGTCTTACTGCTCGTGGGAGTGGAGCATGACCGGTCTTACAGTTATGAGGGAGGTCCTAATGAGTCTCAGAAGGCTCTGAAGAGAGGAGAGTGACTCTATACTGCCTCGACAGAGTTGCTTAGGCCAGCTGCACGGATGATATGCCTCCTATGAGGGGAGAAATCCCTTCTTTCCCTCCTTAGCTCTTATTTTATTGACTTGCACTTGCATGATTCCTCTACGGTCACATGAATATTTCAAGGCCACTAAGATTCCAAAACCTTTGCGTTCCTTATTTTGGATTGCTCGTGATCTGGGGAACTGAAGCTTATTCTAGTGTTTGCACTCAGAGCTCAGAGTCACTCAGGATGAAGGGCATCGGCTGAAAATGTAAAATGTCATAACTGCTTTGTGGAGGATGTCGTGATCTGAGCTTCTGGATACGCAGCGGGACAAATCTCAGGCCTGGTGTTTATAGTTGTTCACTGAGAGAAAAAAGTTTTTGACCACGGACTCCACTCTGCAGGGGAGGGAAAACTAACAGGTCTATTTTGTGTTTAGTGAATACACTCCATTACTTTTCCTGTTGCCCTGTGACAGGTTGTGCCTTCTGAGACTGCAACGCGAGTCTGAGCACAGGAGCAAGAAAAACAGATAATGTACCTGTTTTTTGCACATGCATGTATCCATCTATCATCTTCTCCTAGATACTATGAATTAATAGATGAGTAATTATTTATATTTACTCTTACTTTACTCAATTATTCATGTCTGACAAATAAAGGACAGCAACCTGAATATTTTTCCTTTCTTCCCCCATCGCGTCATTCTCGTGTATCAGATTTATACGCAATGTGTAGGCAAAAAAAAAAAAATCTCTAATGAGTTTTGGAACTAATTAAATAGTTATGTGATATTTTCCACATTTCTTTTGCAGAACCCCCATTACATGACTGTCAAAAGTTTAATTACAAAAGGAGATTAAAATGATTTCACAATGATCAAATATTAATACAGCTAGTGTGATCATTTCTCTTGGCCCTCATATTTCTTGATAATAACTTGACTTGTATGGGATATCTTTTTTTTTTTCCTTTTCCGTATCATTAGTGTGCGGCAGATTTGACCTCAATGAAAAAGCGGCCATGAATTACTCAAGAGGAAGCTTATGTCTGAAGTTTGTAGTTAACTGTGTATGTGATCAACTCTCAGCGGATAATCAGATTTTTCTCTTTACAGGATCATATTTTATGAAGAACATTACATTCTTCTTAATATGTACTCCTCACAGCTTTGGACACAATTTGGACAGCAGAGAAAAGTACTTCAGCGCCCACTCAGTGTCCCATGACGGCGTCTAGAGTTACAGTAAGTGATATCCTTGAATGGACCAGAAACTGATACGCACCGCTCTCTTGTTTCCAGGCACACACACTGAAAGCATTGTTCACTTTTACTTTTCTGAGCGCCTTTCACTTTGAAACCGAGGCTATACTAAGAATGGCATACAGGTGCTAAATCTAGTAGAAAGAGCGGGGTTGGTAGGCCATCACCAGGACAGGAAACCAAAGAGATTTTAACCAAGGCGGGGGAAACATGGGTTTAATCTGCGGCAGCAAATTAGGAAACCAAACATTCGCCCATGAATCATTAATTCCAGAGTGGAATTACATTCACGCTAATTACTGTAGTTCAGTAGCTTAATTTATTTGACTTTAGCTTGTTTTGCTCGCAAAGGAGAACTAACTTCAGCTTCTACTTTGGCTTTTCATCAAAAGCAAGAGAGGCCTTAAATATTTGTCTGAATCTGCAGTATTATAACTTTTAGCCAACACTATTTAGCCTGCTTGTTGTGCAGCTAGCTAGCTTTTGGAGCTAACGGCAAAAGAAACAATGTAATTTCTAAATGATAAAACAAAGAAATAATGGCCGACATTGGAGAAAGTTCAGTACAGATCATTTTTACCACATATTCCATGGCTTGCAAATTCAGCTTTCAATTTTTTTTGTCTGATTGGGTTGAAGGTTAGGATGCATGAACAGACGTGAGTAAAAAAAAGTAAGAGAGAAACTCCTACTTAAAGCAGATTTTATAACTGTTAGTTACAGTACGGGAATAGTAGGTGGACTCAAGGGTAGTTCCCTCTTTTCCAGTCTTAGTGTAAGCTAAGCTAATAGTCAGCTGGCTTTACCTTCACATTTAGACAATAGACATGAGAATGAAAGTGGTACTGATCCTCTAACCTAACCTCCCAGCAATTCAGTGTATTCCCCCAAAAGTCCACCTGTTTCTCTATGTTAAAGCCGGCAGTTTCTTCCGTCAATCCCACAGACTGCCTCAGTGCCATAAAATGTGGATATGTCCTCCGCTGAAAATAGTCACCAACCAATGCACAAATTATTTGTAGTTTTTAACTGATGCTATAAAAGTTGAGCGCCCAGCTGTTTTGGGAAGTTAATTAGCCTTTTTTTTTTTTTTAAACAAGAATACATATTTATGAGCCGTTTTTAAACATCTTCACTTGAAAGAAATGGGCTTAGAGCGGGGTGCTACAGATAATGTAGGGAAGCCACAGTGTTTGAAAAACAAACTAAAGCTTTGTTGGTTTGCTTAATTATGTGAGTTTTTTGACAATCAGAACAATGTAAGATTTCAATTTAGGCTTACTCACTCCATCTTGTTGCTCAATTTGGAAAGCCTGTTAGAGGCTGAAATGATGCGCCGTTACTCTGCATTTCCGTTTTGTTTAAAACGTACAAACACAGAATGGGGGTTCATTGTTGTTCGACCTTTAAGTCGGCAGTGGATTTAGTATGAGAGCTGAATTGATGTCTCTGAAAGAAGTTGAGCTGGCAGGATGGGACACATCTTGTTACAGGACACACCTCACGCCATTAGCGAACATGCCATCTAAAATCACGCACAAGGGGGGCATTATGCTGGTATTTGGTTCATTGTAAAAAAAAGCAAAGACAACATTATGATGGGTGTTTTTTCTATGGCAATATTATGTGCTCTCTCTTTTAAAAAAGGGACTTGTGTAGGTTTGCCGCGAGCCAGCTTGTGGTATATAATGCATCACTTAACATTAAATATTTGTATGGTTTCTCTTTCCACTGTTGTTCGTGGTCAGGTCAGCTGCAGATGATCAGGTATGATAAATTATAAAATCCTAGGAAGCTTTCAGTGTACAGTATTGCTCCACAGCGAGTGTAGAGAGGCAGAGAATGACAGAAAGAGAGATGTTGATAGAGAGGGGAAAGGAGGGAAGTCAGAGCGCGAGGTGGAGGGGTGGTTAGCAGGAGGCAGCTGGGGCCGGCTGTGCTGAACGGGCAGCAGCCAGGCTGATGGATTACACCGGCTCTCTCCTGGGTAAACGGACACCGCCACCCCTCCCCTTTTAACAATGTCTCAGCCTGTATCGTCATTGAAATGTCTCCAAAGATGGAGGTGAACATGCAGCTGAGCCACTTAATCTGAGAGGCTACATTTCTACCACAAGCAGTGGATTTGAGAGACCCCTGCAAAAGATCTTTTCTAAACAAATCTGATATCATTTTCGCAGAAATGACTTGTCCACTAATACCAATATCGTCCGCGAGCCAAGAGCAATGCTGAAAAACAAGACAATCCAGCCGCTCATCGATTCAGTCAAGACTAATTGCCGGGAAAGAAGCCCATATTGTTTTCATACATATATCCTATCTCATTGTCATTTGCAGCGCAGCTACGAGTGGAGCGACTCCTCGGGCCACGGCTTGGCATGTGGTTTTACAGGTTATGACACCAGGGATCATCATTGCCTCTCCTCGTATGAATGAAGCGTTTTAGGGCCTGCTGATAGCTACGCAAGCCGCTTCAAGCAGGTCTGCGCTAAAAGGTCACGCTGCTTAAGAGTGTACTCTGACTAAATAAGTAATGAGAATCGGGAATGTGTAAGAGCAAAGCAGAGCAAATTAACCCCCGTGCCAAACACACACATGCACTTTCACATTTCCTCTCATAGTGTCTATGTCGAGGGGCTGTCCTTGTGTTTTGCAGCTACAAACTGAGTCCTCAGTAAAGCCCTTGACATTTTCTAAACTACTTCATCAAGCTCTGAAGCAGGAAATCCCACAGCCGTGCCCTTCGTCTGAATGCTTTCCTGTGCTGGATTGCACAGTAACAAATTACAGTAGCAGTAATTCAATCGTAGGAACTGTAATCCTTTTAACAGTTAAACACTTACATTATAGCATGAGATTTGCTCAGGAAATAACTGAAACCAGATATTGCAGTCTAAGACAAAGTTGAAAACACAGCCCTCTAATTGTTCTAAAATTATGTCTCAAGGCAAAAGAGCTGCAAAATCATCTATGGAACAATTATGGCTGTAAATAATTGTAACATCATTCCCATAACAGCTGGGTAATTGTAATAAACCATTTTCATGAAAAATACCCTAAATGGCTGGCAAGTGTCCATTAACTCTGTATACTGGGACATCACAACAATCGTCAACAGTTTAATTACCAGTGCTAATTGTAAATCATTTCTCATGCTAGACTCTAAGTAACCATATGTTACACTAATGATTAAACCAACCAATGTTGAACCAGATATATACAGTATACAGACAGTTTGTCGAGTCTTTCAAAACTGTAAAAAAACAAAAAAACAACATTCCAGACATTATTCATATGATTATGGTTAAAGTTTGGTCAGGTTCAGTCCAAGTGTAAACGTGGTTTGTGGGCTACCATTTCTTAAGTTTCTCAAGTTTGGCCTTGTGGCTGTCATCATTTGGAGTTTTTTGAGCCACAGGTGACCACACTTGGACGAGAGGGTGGAGCTGGGGGAATATCCTGATCCGACTGAGAACATGGAGGCACGCCACCATTGCCACTTGTAAATCTCAAGATAGCCACGCCTAAAGCATACAGTACCCTGCTTTCTCATCTATTTTACTCTGAACCGGACCGTAATCTACGAAATGAATATCATGTCGCATTGACGAAGACTTCAAATTAACAAATGAGACCGTAAACTCATCGGGAAAGTGTTTACTGAGGCGATAAATCAAGAGAGAAGTGGGGTCATTTCTCTTCTTGAAGTCTGACTTCTACTTGCAACCAGTGGAGTCAGCCTATGGCAGGTACTAGAAATAAGGCAGGTTTAAGATACTTATGAATAGTAAATACAGTAAATGGTTTGGGAACTAACGTTGGCTGTTGGCAAAAAAAAGGGAAAATTAAAAAAATCGCCTACTTAGAAGTCAGTTTTTCAGACCCATCCATCCACCCAGCCTTCCTCCTTATGCAGACTCTGAAGCTCTGAAAATTCTTTTTGATACAAATCAATCATAGTCAATTACAGCCACAATACATCAAGTTCAAATTGTTGAGTAATTTTCTTTCAGTCGGCTAATATATTAATCAATTTATAATTTCAGTCTGTTGGAATAGAAAATAACAAAGATCACTTGCTCAGTGTCATGGTGTTTTCTTTTTGCTTCAGATTAATGTCTCTCTGAATTATATACACCTCCATACATTTCCACCTGCACTGCTCACCTTCTCTATATTTTTGACATGAATTTCCAAGCAAAAAGGGTAAGTTACTGTGTTGAGGCGACCCAGCTGACGGCATTATTGATTGATTAATCCGCAGTCCTTTTTGAAAATAACCCTTGCTACTTTGATAGCACAGTCTCCAGCAGGTCGCCATATCTGATTAACCTTTTGTAGGTGGCCAAGCTTTTAAAAGCAGGGGGAAGACATGAACAGAGCCTCCCTATATTCTGCTCCTATTCTAAGTGATTAAATCAATTGTGAGTGCTTAGCTTCGCTTCGGGCCCTTGCTGTGGGAGCGATAGTGTCGGCCTGCTGAATCCGTGTTCGCTGAGTCACCCGGCGTGCACTGCCAAGCACTTACTAGATCCCCGGTAAGCACATCAAACCTGGGATTTTATGAAAGAGGATACTGCAGGGAACCGCGATGGGGAGCCGGCTTGGTGACAAGATGAAGGCGAAGAAAATGAGAAAAAAAACGATAAAAGAATACGCGCCTTTGTGAGGCCCATTGTGCTTGGTCAAAGCCCGAAACGGACGGAGCGCTTGTCCTGAAGCCACATTTAC
Organism: Spondyliosoma cantharus; assembly: GCA_900302685.1. Lineage (NCBI taxonomy): Eukaryota > Metazoa > Chordata > Actinopteri > Spariformes > Sparidae > Spondyliosoma > Spondyliosoma cantharus. The sequence continues at coordinate 28,354 of OMLP01009284.1, read as the reverse complement.
CTCTATGGTCTGGTAGCCTGAGGTCACAAGTTGCTCGCAGGCTTGAAGGAAGTCTGCAATTAATCATCCTACATGGGGCTTAACAAGGAGATTTGTTCACCATCTTTATTAAAGATATTGAATTACGGAGCGTTTTTCATTTGCGAAGCGGATTTTTCTCCTCCTTCTTTATCCTGCCCCATAGGAGGCGATATATGTGATCAAGTAGCAGGCAAACTGATGGAAAATAATGACTCAGTGTTACTGGACTGGCCTGTGGGCAGAGATTAAGGAAATGAAAAAGAGTTCATGGAGTTATTCATCCCGCTCTCCCAGTCTCATTATCGACCACACACCAGAGGGGATGACACTTTGGCTCTCAGCACCTGCGTCCTCACAACCGCACTAACTTCGCCGTGACTCCGAACAATATCACGATGGAGGAAATTAAAGCTGTAACTGACCGAGGCAGGGGAGTAGTGGCGGGAGGGGAAAGCTATAAAGGCAGTGCTCGGTTGAACTCCACTGACTGACAGCTTGAACGCTGAGAGGAAAACCAACAGTGGATGCGAGTGGATGTAGGCTGCGTACCGCTCACTGTACCTTTTCTCACTGTGGTCACAACTGCACAAAACAAAGCAAGCAATGTTTGTGGTTGGAGGTGCGTTATGGAAAAGATAATTAACACGTTTTCATGAGAGGTCTCTCGGAGAGGAAAGTAAATGATTAGCTAACGCAGTGGAGTGTACTTTCACTGTCGGTTCACACGCTGCACAAAAGAGTGAATATATGGCGCTCGACTGTGCACATTCTTTCCCTTTCACAGTCGCACTTAGTCATTCTGGCAAACAGACACATTTCAATGTATCTCTAAATTGAGTGGGTGGTTAGCTTTGTATGGGCCACCACGGTTTAAGATTGAGATGCTGCACAAACTCCTCCACACCTCTGAAAAGCTTTCTCCCCAAGCATCTGCAGCGAACTGCACATAAATACTCCAGGTATAGCTGCTGTTATGGGGTAGCATTCATTCTACAGATTGGAGTTTTTGTTCCACAGAGGCAGATGGTTTGGTTAGCTCCCAACGTGAAAGGGCTGAGGAAAAACAACAAAGCTTTCTGAGAGGTATATGAGCGGCGGACTTAAATGGTAGTGAAAAAGCTTTGGTCGGAAAACAAATACAAATACTTTCATACTTATACTATACTACTTTCATAACTTGTTTTTGAATTTTACACTTGAAATGTATTCAGTGCTGCAAGAACCGCGCACAACCTTCCTGTTCAGTGTGCACTGATTATATTTATTTCTCCTCAAATGCCACTGATGTGTTTAGAGCAACCTGTCATTCATAAAGAAAAACCTCATTAAGTTTTAATAACTCATTCATTTTTGATCCGTTAAGGAGCTTCCTGTCTGCATGTGAGTGAACTGTTTTCATTTATGCCCAGACAATTATTGTGCGTAATGTTGAGCTGCACTACAAAAAGCAGCACTGATCAATCACTGATTAATCATGGATCTAATGATGTCTCACAATTAAGGCTTTTAAACACGCCGACAGACTAAAGGAGAAACTGAGGAGTGAGAGAGATTATAGCTGCACAGTAATCACTATTTTTAAACTACCAATAGATTAAATCATGTAAAGCGAAAAAAATCCCTCATACTGACCAACCCACAGAGCATTATATCCATCTCTGAGGTGCCGTTCTGCGCTGTTACTATCTGTCTGAAACGGTTTGCTGGCATGTAACTCTCGCCAGAGACTTCAGGTTACACTATGTCAGTGTTGTTTTCATCTTGTTTTTGCCATCAAGTGTTTAGAAAAATGAATTCATTCATTTTGTTTTTGATTGCTTTGAATTTTCCTCTGCACAGAAAGTTGGATCCACCATTCAGATTGTTTGGCGTGCAGGACCTCACAAAAGTGTTTCAAATTCTGAGAACCGAAGGATAAACCTCTATTCTTATCTGCAGAGATCTATGTTTCTTTTAAGAGCTATAATTCCGGATGAATCAATACATTCCTCATAACTCAAAGAGCTTCATGAGTTGATGGAGTTTGTTCAAACTGACTCATGACTAGAGCTACAACGATGATTTCATTAATTGATTTGGGGTCTACTGTTGAATTAAATGCTATCTATTTTGATTATCAGTAAATAGAATTGAATAGAATAGTATTTTTTTCAGAAAACATAGTACCTGGTTCATTTGCTCCTTTATGACAGCGCACTGAATATCTTTCTTCGGTGTGGACAAAGCGAGACATTTGAGGAAGACAGTTTGGGCTGTGGTAAACCAAGATCATCATCGTTCACAATTTTTTTCACAAAACTTGGAAACCAAACAACTAATCAGTAAATTGAGAAAATAATAGACAGATCGACAATCAAAATGACGGTGAGTTACAGTCTAACTCTGTAAGACTGGTGAAAACCATGTGATAAAATTGAAAGGTCTGGAAAAAAAGCCAGCAAATGGACCCTGTGAACCAGCCATTGATTGAACAATTTATGTATTATCCGTTTTGAAACAGCAGCTTTTGACCACAGGAGTTATTGTGGACATGCTTGAGAATGTGTCTGTATGTGTAGATTTGTGCAGCAACTTCCTTAGCTACCATTATACCACTGCATATCTGATGTTGCCTAGATACTGTAGCTGCAGGCTGGTATGGTTCATTTGAACTTGGAGGTTAACTAGCTGTCTTGGACAGCTCAGTACAGTCAGATGGTAGATATATGGTGACCAAAGCTGGGCCCTTTCCTCCCTTTAATGAATCTGTTGTTCCGAAAAAGCAACAAAAAAGGTGTTAGTCCTGTATGAATGATATAGTGGTCTGTGCTTCAGCATCTGGGCCAATCCTGCCAGCAGAAATGCGGCAGAATGTGCAGGCTGACACAGACCTCCATCTCCCATGGTTGCAGCCGCAGCCAGGCTGTCAAGAAGATGAAAATATGCCTGGCTTCATTTAGTGCTGTGGGGATCCTGTGGAGAAAAGGGGCAGGTAGAGCTAATGGACTACTCTAGGACACAGTGGGGCTGTCGACTCAGCAACGCCGCCGGCTGTCTCTTCAGGACGGGCCATTTTTATGACAATCTCTCCCAGGCCACAGCAGGCGTACATGAGGGCCCCGGAGCCGTCACCTCTGTGCCCAGATTGTGCAGGATTTACTGTAAACAAAATCAATTTTCAGGGAATTTCAGATTATTTTAGAACCAGCCGTGTTGACATAAATCATGAGGAGTGCGCTTTTGTACACTGCAAAAAGTAACATTTAGTCCAGGCATCAAACTCACTCGCTGCTAGAATTCAAAGGGTTTTCTGATTCAGGTCTTGGTACCAACCCAGCAGTTTGTTTGAAATGGTAACTAGCACACCCATTGCAGCAAGCTACTATATTAGGCCGCGGGCCTGAATATCTTGAGTAAATTTGGTGTTCAGTCTTGCTCAAGGACACCGCCAAATGTGCTCTACCTCCTGAGCCACAAGAAGGGCTGCAACTGAAGATTATTTTTCAGTTTAATCCATCAATTATTTCCTCCCAAAACACAAAATGATGTCATCAAATGTCTTGTTTTGTCCATCACTCAAAAATATACCAATACTGTCATAGAAGAAGAAGAAATTAGAAAATGTTTACATTGCAGAAGCTGGAATCAGAGAATTTTGTCTTTTATCTAAAAAAAAAAAAATGAAACTGATGAAGCTTTTTCAATTCAACAGTTGACACAGAATCAATTCAACGGTTGATTGTTGCAGCTCTAGCCACATCAGGAGATTTTTCTAGCAATAGATTTTTCTATGAAAAGGTGTTTCCTGCTCATTTTACGACTCATCCCTAACCAAAATAACTTGTTAAGATGAAGTTTTTTGCAGTTGCTGTGAGAGCATACACAGCATGAGCAGCTACATGTAGGTCTCACTCGTATATATGCATGTATTTGCATGCGCGTCTGTGTAATCACATATTTCCGCCACTAACCGAGAACTAGATCTATCACGAGCTGTCAGTCTGGCAGAGCAATAAGAAAGATACAGCAGCTGCACTGATCGACAGAGAGGAAATTGAAGTGTCACATGAAACATGTTAACCATATTTTGCTGCATGTTGTCACCCACTGGCACGTCGCTTCACTCAAGCAACCGGAGCAGTGAAACAACAACAGGAGGAAAGATTCGAGGGGAGGAAGGGCTGAAATAACAGGGCTTGTTTCCCAATTATCGAGCATCTTAACAGAGAGGTAAGGACATGCTGTTTAAGGCCAGCACCTTACCTCTGGGTGTACTGTCTGGCAGTAATCTTCGACAGAGTTTTCAATGTCAGAGCCGCGACCTGAGACATATGAGCAAATAACACTGTGAAAATTAGAGAAAAAAAATGGACTGTGAAGGGTATGCATACTCTTCAAGATGACAGTGCACAGAGGAAGTCGTGTCTTTTTTGTCATCTGAAAGACAGAATTCGTTCTCACACCATGGCAGAGGCATGTGTAATGGCTCAGTGCATCACCACCCACGGCACATCATTAGCAGTCGGAATATATAGGAGCTGACCACTGCTATCGTCGAGTTCACACATCGGGTCCGAGTTGTTGCTTAGAGCCGGTCGGAATTATGCAGCGACTGACAGGGTTAATGGGTTATCTTCATCTGCAACAAAAACATCTGGACTCAGGGAGCCTGGTAGCTCACCTGGTAGAATGTGTACCATGTTTTTCACCTCAGTAATATGGCTTAAAAATAATATCACATTATTTTTAGGCTGGATCGCAGTACACATTATATATCTTACAGGTAGGCAACAAAATCAAATATATTTTTGACCAATACCTTTATATCAATATTGTAACAATATAGGACTGACCCTTCGTATTTTCCTATATTTTCGTATTTTTTTATTTTTCCGTATTGATATTTAGTAATGTGGATATCATATCTGAGGTAAAGGCAGGTATTAGTATTTCCTTAGAAAAAATAAATGACTTCACTTTACTGTAATTCAGCCTTTAAAGACTGGAATAGACAGCCACAGCAACATAAAGGTAACCAAAATCTAACACAATATGTAGTTGTATATCACGATAACTATATGATTTTATAATACAGCCCCTAGTGTTGGCTATCATTCACATTCACACCGATGGTACCCTTTCGTAAGCCGTTACTCCCTTCGTAATAACAAAAAAATGATTTCAGTTGTAAAAGCAAAAAAAAAATCACCAAATACAACTGGTATTGCTTCAGAGGAGGAAGCTGTTCGAACAACTGTCAAAAGGAGCATCAATAACAAAGAGTAGGGGGCATGAACGAGCGTAGCTCTGGCTGCAGGCATGCTAACGTCGGCTGTGGCTGCTGCAGGGAACATATCAAACACGGTCCTCAGCCTTTATATATTTCATGTTTGATAGGGTTTCCTCAGGTTAGATGTGTGGCACTGGTCGGCTTTGTATTTTGCATTACAAATATTTCAGCAAGTGTTGCCCTGACTCACTGTGACTTGTTGCTGGGGTGATGTCTCTCACTTTTTCCCTCTAGAGTGTTACTCTAGAGACGCACTCTAAGGATCTGCGATTTGGCACTGATTGATTTAAAGTTAATAACCCAACCCGAACTGCCCAGCTCTACCATGTATTAAGGATGAGTCCTTAACCCGAGCCCTTTGCCGCACGTCATTCCCTCTTTCTCTCCCCTGGCTTCCATGTCTCTCTCCAGCTTACACTATCTAAATAAAGCAGAAATGGCAAAAAAAAAAAAAAGGAACCAAAAAAAAAAAGAAAAAACATCTGGACTCTTGTGCTGTGACAATGGCTGATAATAGAAAGTGTGTTTGCATGAGACTTGGCAGTGAAAACTCTCCATTAAATGATGGCTGCGAAAGTCTGGGTGCAAAACACGCCTTTGAAGCACATACGCGCCAACTGTGGGCAAGTGATAATGGGATGGAATCTCAGCAGCTAAAGGTCATACACGTGTTATGTGTTGTTAACCGAGCTTCTGGTGGAGAATGTCTTCCAATCCCGTCCATCTTACATTGTGAGAAATAAGAATAATATAATAATAATGACTTTAAAAACACACAAGTGACACCTGGAGACATTTTCCAAAATAGTCTAAAGATTCATTCCCAATGCACACTTGAATCCTATGAGTCATCCCAAATATAGTAACTTGCCTTAACAGCAGAAGGCTAAATAAGTGTGAAAACTAGTTTAAGGTTACATCTGAGTAGACAAAAAAGTTGTTTTGGAGTGTCTGTACCGGTTTTGCTAATTTGAAGATGTTTTGTCAAGGGGTAAAAGTGAAACAGTGTTAGAAATCTGCTTCTAAATACAACAGTGTTGTTATGCAGTGCCAAAGCTGTAATTACACGGTTATTGTAAAAACATATCATATTCTGTTTTATGATGATTTTAGCATTGGCGCTGGTATATATTATTGTGCTGAAGAGGCTTTTTTGTTAGTTTTTTTTACGCCCTGCTCCTCCAGAGTTCTCACTGAATAAACTACACGAGCAAAACAACTGTAGCTCTGTGATATAGTGTCAGACAGCCCATACTGACAAAAACAATTATATAATTTCACACCACGTCTTTGGCTTTTGGTGCTCTCCTACTTCAGCTTTTGGTAGCGCAGCTGGCTTTGAATTCAGGAAACACGATGCCAAGTCTCAACACTTTCATTTCTGGCTCTGGATATCTGACACGAATTTGGACAAAATTCAACTTTCAGTCGGACCCGTGGCTGCAAATCATTGAGCGTGCGGTGAGAAAAGTTAAGCCTTTTGCGAAAAAGATTCAGAAGCCGAGTGCTGAATGAGTCTCACATACAGGGTACTTGAAGATGAAACAACAGACAAGAAAATGTTCTTCGGGCACATGAAATAAAGTGTCGGCTGTCAACCTCTTCTTATCTCTGTCTTCATCAGGGCAGATAATAAATAATAAAAAGAGACTGATTCAAACTTACACTCTCTGTAGACAATACATTGTAAGTAAACCATCAGAATTTCCATCTAGATTTCGTAGGAGGAAAGAACAGAGATGTGCTGGAATTTCGATCAGGAGCATTGTGTTTTTAAATTAGATTTTTTTAAATGTATTAACATATCATGGTCCACATGAAGAAAAAAATGACAAAAAAAACATTACAAATGAAGATTTATGGTTTATATTACTATAAACCAGCTGGAACCAGTGAATTTATGGCATTTTAGCTTAAGAAAATACAATGGATATATTTTTGCCATATGTTGCTGTCTTATTTTGCGTCTATTTTATCTCAGCTCTAAAAAGTTGATCAACTCTTTGTATAAACCACATGTTTTTAATTGTACTTGGGAAGGCGTCATACTCCCTGATATGATCATTTGGTTAATCTAATAATTTAATGATACTAATGTCTTTATAACAATGGGATAAGTTGTATTTGTCACTTCATTTTGTGGTGGATTAATATTTACCCCCAGTGTATTCTTTGTCAATATGAAATACAAGGTGTTTTTATTATTTCCATCCAAATGATAACCCTGTGAGGACGACATAAAAATTACAAGTAAATAATATTTACTTGTAATTATGTTCTTCTTGCTCTGCCTGGGTGTGCTTGCAGAGTGTTTTCATATACGTACCTATGTAAACTGTGTTACAGAAAGTAAGAGTCAACCAATTCCATGTAAATGCATTCAGCATGTGTTTTTTTCCTGTTTAAAGATGGAAAAAAAAAAAAAATTTGAAATTGCTTTTTGTCCTGGTTCTATTGTTGCTGCACCTCTGCAGCTGCAGTAAGTCTCCATGCCGCTCCTCTTCGTGCTGCTCTTAGCTCCTTTACTTAGTCCCAGCAGACGTCTTACAGTGCTCAGCTCAGAGGAGAGAGAACCAGACATGCACATCTCATTAATTATGTCTCCGTTGAAATATCAGTCCAGAGCTCCTAGCCATTTGACTAAGGCAGAGGTAATGAAACCCTGTGCATTGAAGCTAAACGAGACAGTGCGAGGACAAAGGGCAGGGAGAGGGTTGCCAGGTTGGAAGGGAGCTAAATCTGAAGCTAAAGCTGAAGCTGAGGTTAAATCAGTCTGAGTTTGGGGCTGCAGTGCCGAAGGTAAGTTTTTTTCAGAGAAAAACGTCATGGCTTTGTTATCCAAAATCCTACGAGACACTCCCAAAAGAAAGTCATCACCTCAACTCAAATAGAGCATGGCCGATTGGACATCATGTGCTTGAATTCAGCCGAACAGTCCGACAGAACAAACTAGTTATCTGCTCCCAGCATGCGCACGACCATATCATATCAGCATGTGCAGTATTTAAAGCACCGGAGAGCAACCTTTATCAATAAACCTTCCAAAATGTAAAGCACTGAGAAGGTCACAGTCAATTAGATGGATAGAGTAACAGCGATGACATTCACGTTGTCACAAAAGGAGAGGGTTCGACCCTCTGGGACCGACGGGACAGAGAGAGCCGAGACCCACTGCCGCAGGAAGTCAATGACTGATGCCAAAGGAGACAACAATGTTTTTGCTTTTGTGCAAATTGAAGAAACATAACCATAAATTTACAAGCGGGAGATCAATACAGCCCAGACTTGGCCAAGTCCTGGGAAACGTATCCAAGGGAAACCATTCGATAACGCCGATCAGAGATGGACCGGTAGCCTGCGATTAATCTTCCATTACCAGCCACAGGACAGTGGACATTGTGAACGGGCTCGAGACGTTTAGTGACAGATTCGGCCATTAAAGCTTGCACTGATGTGTATACCCGGCAATCGGACAGATTTCTCCTTGTGTTATTGGTGCAATCATGACCATTCATCAGATGTGGTCCATTAGAGTGGTCACGTTACAAAGGGCGGCACCGCAGCCCTTTCCTTTCACCAACATGACTCTATATAGTATATCACTAGCCAGCGGGCAAACATATTCAGTATTTCATCTCGTATTGCTTACATGACAGATCATTGATCGCATGAGTTGGATTTCCAACATTTCCTCTGTTGAAAGATCATGGGCTCCATATTTACATCTGCAGTTTTTAAAAATATCTGTAATAATGTTCTTATTGTTATCTAAAACAATGCTTGGTTAGGAACAGGAGTGTTTCTCTTTTCATTTTAATGACAAGGACAGGACTGTGACGATGCTTAATAGTAATGTTCCCATTATGCACAGAAGCATCTCTGGGGACTACCCTTAAATATGGGACCACTCAATCATGACGAGAGGAACCCATGTTGGAATGAAATGGGTCATACGATACTTTAAATAAATATGATAATGAGGCAGACACTACCGATTGCCAGGGGGGTTATTTGTGTTATGTGCTGAGAACAGTAGGTAGACTGGAAGTGAATAATACTGCTCCAGTGGAGAGGGAGTAGGAGTGGGAAGTGGTCTGCAGCAGCACACGGGAATAGAGATGGGATGAGCGCGTTCCGTTAGCACGCAAACGCTTCTAAGTGTTCACATGACGCGAGTTGTGAATGCGAAAAATGTTGAAAATCATAAATGATCTGCTGTTTCGCTGAGATGTGAAGTTTCTGCATACAAAATGTCTGATTAGCAACTTGTTATGACTGATATGACAATGGTTATAATTTGGTGCTTTAAAAAGTGATTATATGTCAGCTTAGAGTGTCTTTTACATGTACTTGTGCTCGGAGAAGAAAAAAAAAAAAAAAGATAATTTCAAAGCAAGCTTATGTCATTTTTCACTCAAGCAGCCACAAGTATATGATGAGGATGATGGTAATTGCTAAAGCGTAGTGTAACAGTAGCCTTAGTGGAGATGAGGCACAAATTCTTCAACATTAACTCAGTATTGTCTGTTTATATTTGCAAATATTAGCGATTATAAGCTACTGGTCACACCAGACCAGGTAAGGTTATATCATAAACTCATCTCTGTGTATTGAACTGAGCAAGTGAGCATTTTATTGTCTATGAATTCAAATATCTGTTTGATGAACAATGTGTTTTCTCGCTTCAAAAACTTTATGCTGTCATATGTGTATGTTTTTTGTTTGTGTTTGAGCCCATAACCTTAAGACAATTTCCAATCACTATGCGAAGGCAATAAAGTGTGTTCAATCTCAAGCTTTGAGTAAATGCACCCAACTCTATCTGCACACTAATTCATCGCTGCCCATGAATCCAAAAATAACTACAGTTGTCTTGTTTATTAGGCATACACTTGGATTAAAAGGGACAGATTTCCTTTATACTTACTCCTTATTTCACTTTTGCGTTGTGTTTTTGACATTGAAGCGAATGTGCTTTGTTGCACACACACAATTCTGATGTGGTCAAATTTGGTTAAACAAGGATTATGTTAAAAACATCAACCATGTTTTACCATTGAAAATGCTTAAATTTACTATCAATGGATATCTAATACCTAATAATAATCTAATTGAGAATTGGGATATAATCGATCGATGGTGGAGTCATAATAGAAACTGACTTGGAAACCACATATAGAAGATATATAGAAAAAAAACTATGTCAATAAATTGCTGTTTTGAACAAATCAAAGGGCAGTCTTCACTAAGGTGTGGGCTGACATTTTTATGACCAATACTAAACCTTTGAATGTTACAGAAAAGAGCAATGTGACTTATAAACAAGGTGGATTTGAGAGAACGTATCAACAGACTGATTATCAGTTACATGTTGAAAATTAAAGATTTAGTCAGTTTGCAAACCTTTTTAGCCATGAAACGAACTCATTACCTGAAAATGTACAGAGGCGAAAAAAATATAAAGATCAGATGATGAGTGAATGGGTGAAAGACAAATGGTTGGTCATCTGTAGCTACAGCACTTTTTGGTTATTATTAGGGCCAGGGAAAATAAGTTTTCCTCTTCCTGCTCCTGTTTTCTTCATGAAATATGTATAAGGTGAGTAAAAGTGCCCCGATTTGTCTCTGTCTTTGTTAAATTGTTTCTGGAAATTACACAGTGAAATGAGCATAATAAGCCAAATATGAATGAATGAATGAATGAATGAATGAATTAATTAATTAATTAATTAACGAATGAATGGACAATTTAAGTTGTTTTGTGAATCCCAGACTTGAATTTCTGCATACTGTGATTTGTAAAAACCTGTGGACAAAACAGAATTGGAATTCTGCCGAGGGCCCCGCTCCTCTCCGTAGCAACCTCCACAAAAATGGAGAGGAAATAAGACAAAGATCACAGGAGTGAGCCCAGGATTACCACTTTAACTGTGAAGGAAGAGGCTTTAAATGAGTGCCTTGTGATGAACAGAAGATGCCTCCTGTAAGTTTGGCTCTTCCCTCTCAGCGGGGGGCACAATTATCTCTCACCGGGCGACCTGAGGAGCACAGTGGGGGTAATGTACTTCTGACAGAGAGATCTATGACACATATAGTACATTTTATCCTACAGCACTGTAGATTCCTTCTGCCTCAGAGGCTTTGTGTAAGGGAGTAAAGGGAGCAATAAGTCAAGCGTTTGCACTGATGTCACTTTATACGAAGGGTTAGATACATGTATTAGTGGACCCCGATATTTGGCTTTTGTTACACATTAAATATTGATCGGTGATGTGATCCTGCTCTGATACATGGAGGCTCCTCCCTGGCCACAGCGCAAAAAAAGTCTGCAGATAGATTCACTTGACTTTTTTTTTTCAGATTATAGATTTTTAATCATAATTCTTCAGTACATCAGATATTCTGTTAGCAACCTCGCGTGTCTTGAGAGTTTTGCGTCTTGATGTTTCAGAGTCTTTTCCGCTACGAAAAGAATAAAACTGAATCCCGAAAAAGTGTCATTTTTTGGCATTCAAAGGTCAAATAATTACAGAGAAAGCTGTAGCAATGGCAAGACTTTTCAACTGTCAGCACTTACATTATTGAGATCAGCCTTATTGGTTATAGTTTATAATTCATTACGAGTAAAATTGTCACTAAATGACTATAGTCTATATTAAAAATGATTTTGTAATCTCTTGCAGTGCTTCCATTCTTCTCCTGTTAAAATTGTTCAATCAACAAATGCTTAATTAAGTGCAATCATTTGAAAAGTTAAGGACAGCAGTTAAAAAATAAATACAAAAGCAGGGAGCTGATATTAATACTCCTTTGTTTCAGTCCAAATGTGTGTGAGCAGATGTTCCAGTAAATAAAGCAGCCCTCAGACAGTGACCTAACAAAATGCGTGCAGCAAGGTCCCCCGTGTTTGTGTTTTGTTTTGTAAATCAATGCACTTTCGCTCATTGATTTTGAATGCGATGCTCCTCGTGCATGCAGCTGCTTCATTTATGTTACAAGGTTACAGGCTCTTTGCTCATGCATGCCACCTGCTCTGGCATTCTCACCGTCGGCTTTGGACTTTCAGTAATACTGTTAGATTTCAACACTCCCTGTGCCCTCAGACGCTGGATTTGACGCAGGACCTCCACGTCTCACTCGACCCCAGAAACACAGCTCTGATTCCCGGTCCTGAAATAGAATCCACTCCTCTGGGTGTCTCCCTGGATCTTGTGTTCTTATCAGCTCCTCCAGGATGAGAAGTTGTCAATACAACAACCACAGAGAAAGAAAACCATTCCTTCCCCCTACTTCTCGTATCAACGCAGCCCATCTTCACACAGAACCAGCCTTGGTCAGACAGCAATTAAAACCCCGGCCCTCCGGTGGAAGGGTGGGCGCGCACGAACCACAGATCTATAAACTTGATTTCTATCCATTCACCTCTCACAGCCTCCCATCGACACGCCAGCTCAGGAGGCGTCGGCTGTGTGGACTGCATGCCTGCTGTAATTACAATCATATTTGCAAGAGCTGCATTACACGCGACAGCAAGGGATTGAGTGGTGACACTTGTGATCCCGTCACTAATGAATGAGCTGCCTAATAAAGAGCTGCAGTGTTTGGATTTTAGTTTTATGCATATATCTGTTTCAGAGCTGCTGTGCACTCGCACAAATACATGTTGTTTCTCCTATTAAGTCAGAAAGTCTTAGAATTTGCAGTCATTTATTTAAGATACTTCAAGCAATGTTCTTTTTTTTTTTTTTTTTAGAACAAATCCCATCCCATCATCAAAGAATTGATCCACTTAATAGGTATTGTCTGATACAAGGTTGGGCGATGCGGCCTTACGATAATATTACAATATTTATTTTGCTATATTGCCACAATAATTATCTCAATATTTTGAAATCACCTTAAAAGCATTTCAAAAGGCTAGAACTGGGAGACAAAATCAAATATCTTGATATTTCAACCAAATACCTCCATATAGTTATAGTCTAAATAGTGTAGGGGTGAATATTTGTACTTTCACAAATGATCACTGTGTGATTTTTGATCAATAACAGTTTGGTAAAACAGTCTGGCAAATTCAGAAAATGACATCACTTTAGTGAAATGCAGCCTTTAAAACCAGAAAAAGACAGCACTAATGCTATATCAGATTATAAAGATCCAATATCTATAGTCTATAGTACACATTTATAGTCTCATATCAAAAAAACATCATATTTATAATGCCCAGCTGTAATCTGATATATAATCTGTGCCATAGAGCTCCACTCTTGTCCAAGAACTGTTATAAACATAGCAGTGAGCCCCACTATAGTGTATTTTAAGTCAGCTCCACCTACACCACCCTGCTGCTGTAAATACCCCAAAGTGTTCCAAATGTCTTTAATGCATTTAATGATTTCAAATTAATTCAATTCAGGGGCCTGCGATCAATGACACAATATTATACTCCCGTTTAGCACAGTCAGAAGCTGCCTCCTTTTTCTTTTCTGCCTTTGGCCATAAAAGAAAATAACAATCAATAAATCATTTTAAGAATTGTAAGTGGTTTAAGTGTAGCACGGTGTACTTTAAACAACAAATAAAAGTAAAATTGTCAAAAAAACTGTCATCGAGACAAAACAATTGCTTTTTGTTAGTCATCATTATTAGCTAAAGCCACTGGCATTTTCCATCACACAAGTTAGTCTAGTCAATCTTAGTCATAGATAAACAAATTACATTTTATATTCATACTTTTTCTTACTCACCGTTGGTTTAAGTCGTTGTACCTCCCGACAGAACATCATGGTTGAAGTTTAGCCTGCATGCAAGGTTTTTCAGCCTAACATTCATTCAGTTTAAATTATTTCCACACTGGGTAAATATCCTCATTCTCTGGTTCTTGCCTGCTTGCCTTTATCTGCCTGGCACTAGCGTTGTTTGAATGTTTGGGAAGAAGGTGACACAGATGAGATTGCCGCTGATCATTTAATCAATATATCGATCCGGATCAATCAATCGTTACACCCCTATTACAAGGGTTGACCGACGTACATGGTCGTTGTTCTGATGAGGACGCACTGCATTCAACCTTTCTGCTGCTGTTGTTCAGTGGCTACATCACTTGTATTTGTCCAAAACATAAATCACTTTAAGATGAAGTTGAGTTTACAACAAATACAGTTTAACACTATTCCACCATTCAGGAAGTTATGGTTTTCCGAAGTTTCCTAGAATTGAGTACAATGGATTCAAAAGAAGCAGCTGCCTCATCCAGTCTTGCTGAATATTGACCTTATTTTACTGACAGCTCAGTGCAGATCTTTATCATTTTAGGAATAATTAATTTTTCCTCATTGATCAAATCATTGATTTTTCTTTTCTTTTTTTAAACAACATACAAATAACAGCCTATACCTATATGGCTCTGCCTAGATTCAGCTTGGAGAACATCTGTCCCTTTTAAATGAAGGTTTGTATAATTAAAACTCCAATCTGTTGCTTTTGTGAGAGCCATGCACTCCTCACAGTCTGCCGCAAGGCCCTTGTTTTGTCGAGGATACACCGAAAAACAGACTCCACAGAGGCTCCAAACCTTTTCTGCAGAATAATGATGGCCACCGAGAGCAAAGAGAGAGGCAGAGCTTTAACAAGCAGGAAGACAGACAGAGATCCACTTCCAGGTCAAGTTTTAACAAGGCTCTTATTGGGCAAATCCTAGGTCAAACTTTAACAAGAAGAGGCGCCAAATGGCGCGGCCAAGGAGCACATGCGAGCCGTCAGCTGGAGTGTCAAACAGACAGCAGCACCAGGATGATTTTATTAGTGTGGAAAGAGTGGATAACGGGCTTGTTATGAGGGTCGTATATCCTGCTTTGACCCCCTGTTTATGGTTTGCCTATAAGACTTAATGAATGTTTTACAGCCAATTGCAACAGTGGCGCTGACATGTTAACAGGCTGACAAAAAAACAATACACATGCTACACCTGCTCGCCGCGCCACATTAACGGAAATGAGGCGATGAGATAATCCACTCTCAACACATACAAATTGCACACCGCGCATTGCATCATATAGCATAGTATATTTTTAGAGGTCCCGTTGGTGCGCTATATATGCTGAAGAAAAAGGGCACAAGAAACAGAGGGAGATGTCCCGAAAAACTCCGAACACAATTAGGCTTTAATATCAGGCTCTTAAAATAGAGACGGGGGACACAGCGAAGCAAGCAGCCCAGCAGGACACGAAGAAAGGTCTCCTGGCACTGGTGGTAAATGAGCATCCGTCTCTCCTCCTCTCTCAGTACAACACAGGAGAACTTTTACTGTTCCAAAAACCCAGAAAGTACACTTTGCTTTCATTTTACTGACATCCCACCACCCTCGCTCATTAAACATTCATGTCTGTTCTTCGTTTTCTGTTTGCAAAAAGGTGAGCAGGACATTTAATACTTTGGCTCTAGCTGAAATTGGAATTGCATGATTCTTGCTAGCTGCAACCAGTGGTGGAATTTAATTACAATTGTAAGATACTTGTATTTTACTTGAGTATCTCCATCATAGCTTTCAATTCTATTTCACCACAGCTCAGAGGCATGTTTTGTACTTTTTTGCTCAAACTTACCGACAACTTTAGTTAGGCTGCGGGACACTTTGAATATTCAGATTAACCAAAAATATAACACACTACACCGTAGTATTGCTACTTTTACTGAGGTAAAAGATATCAGTACTTCTTTCACCCCTGGCTAAATCATACATATCTACTCTGTACATTCCTTGTCTTGTGATCTCCCCTAAGATCAAAAACCAAGCCACAGAAAGTTCTATTATTTCTTTCTGGTTTCATGGTGCCGCCCGCTAACATCACTTAGACAGAATGCTGTTCCGCTATCTGTCTATGTCGATGATAACATATTTTGATACAGCCAATCAAAGGGACGCCCTTGGAGCTCAGTTGGTAGAACAGGTGCCCCATGTTCAGAGGCTGTGTCCTCGCTGGATCGCCCCAGAGTTCAAATCTGACCCGTGGCCCTTTGCTGTATGTCATCCCTTCTCTCCCGCCTACCTTCCCTGTCAAATAAAGGCAAAAAAAAAAAAATTAAAAAAAAGATGCAGCCAGACGAGCAGTAACTTCTGCATTTTATCATGGACAGATGCTCAAAGTAACAGCCAGACAGCAGCCTGCAACACAACACAAGAACCGCAGACTCTGAACAACAACCCACGTTAGTTGTTTCCTTCACAGATCCAACTGACAAACAGGAACACACGTCTTGTCCGACACCTTCGCTCGATGTGGTGGCTGTGCTGTGGTCCTTCCTCTTCAACAACACTAAAAATACAACAGTGTCTGCCCATGACATGTGGAATACTTTGTCTCTTTTTTTCTAGGGTAACAGCAGGACTCTGGCAGCCTGCCAGCTGCTGTCAGTCAAACAGAGAAAGGGACACGCCCATCCAGTCAGCTGAAAGCAAAAGCAGCGTTTCTGACATATTCCATTTAATAATAAAAACTATTAAGGATACATTTAAAACATTGGCATGTTGACATTATTTTTGACAACAAAAGAGATGACTAAATGCAATTTCTGTTGGACGTTAAAGCATCAAAAAAGGATCTCTGCCGGTAATGGTTACTTATGGAAGAATAATGATGTTTAGTATAGTTTAGTATATTTATATATATATATATATATATACATGCCGTATATACAGTATACGCAGCATTACTCCTCAACTACAACTAAACAAAATGAAATAATACAAAACAGACTTTCTTGAAGATGGTACAAGTCTAAAATAATAGATCAGTACCGAGTTTATAACCAGAGTTCATACGGAGGCGGTGCGGATGACAGAGGTGCGCTGAGGACAGAAAACAGAGCTTCTTTCCTTTTATCCTCGTTGGGCTGTAACATCTGCTGCTCAGCACAGTCGACTACGCTGAATCTAAAAGTATCTGAGACTGGATTGGAGGCAATTTTTTCGGCTAAATAGAAATCCTGTGGGCATTAAATACATTTAACCTGCAACAAAATTGCTACAATCAGGAGAAGAACAATGTCAGATTTTCAACATAGCCAACCTATCTGTGAGCCATTGAACTGTGCCCACTGACTAGATGGTGCTTGAAAAAAAAATTTGGGGCTGAATAATATCTAATACAAAGGATTGGACTCAGAGAGGTAATAAAGAAGACTCCATACAAAGTGGGCACATTAATTCTCCAAGTGTCAGACAGGGTGAGGGATGGAGAACCTGCTAAACTGTACAAATTCCCATAACAGCATAAAAAAAAAAAAAACAAGGTTATCATCTTCAACCTTGGCTATTTTTTCCATGTCACAGTGATGTTTGAGGGGAGCTCTGAATCATAATATTGTACCTTACACAGTATTTACCGAGAGTGTAGGTGACTTACACCATCTGTTTATAAAGCAACAGGCTCAGGCAGACACTCTGCCAGCAAAAAGGCACAAGGTCCCTGGGCTTATCTTGGTAGAGGTGTGCTGCTGCTCCTCTGCACCAGCGAGGTGGAACGATAAACATAATTAAATTGAGTTGGATTACACAAAATGGATCGGATCAGTTGAAAAGGCGGAGAAGCTAATCCAGTGCAATCCACTCTATTGAGGTGCCAACTGCACAAAATGACATAAATAAGGAGGAGGGGAAGGGATGCGGTGGCTGTTGCGGGGAGATCAAGGCAGGGGGGCACAGGAGGGACGGCTGCAAGTAAAAACAAGCTGCAAAGTCAAATATATTTGAAATGTTCGGTTTAAAATAAAGACAATAAAGAGCTGGGCTGCAGATATCTCTCACTCGTGACTGAGTCCGAAACTAAAATTAAACTCTCTCATCATAAAAGGATGTTTCTGTACATGTGCTGAGTGCCGAATGTCTTTGGAACGCTTCCAAAGTGTCAAAAATGAATAGTCAATGAATTCACACCGCTCCCCTCCTTTGAGGCAGAAGTGGGAAATCACACTTGTCTTTCATCACAGCGGCAGTGATTGAGTCATGGATGAGACACACCACTCCTTCGGGTTTTTCACCTGTAAGTACAGTAAGCACACTGAAAATGTGTTTTACTTACAGAAGCAGAGAATGAGGCATATGGAGTGAAAGCAGGGGTCAAGAGTAGCCTGGGAGTTTCTATATTTTCTTTCAAGGCTGAACTTTTTTATTTATCACTAACACATCTACGACAGGACTCCCATAACCTCTTTTTTTCTCTTCCATTTCAACTCCCATTCCATTTCGCTCCTCCATTTTTTGTCCTCCCCCCCTCAGATTGCATTTTCCCTTTTGTAACAGACTTTGGTACAATCCCCTTACAAATAACCTTTCCCCGGGGAAAGAGACTCTTACTTTCTCTACAGCCCTGCCAGCCCACTCCTACCCTCTCTTTCTTTTCCATCCCCATCTCCCTTTGTCTCTCCGCCTCAGGCACAGTAAACACATTGATACAGTCTCGGGGTTTCTCCTGCTTTTCAAACTAATCCAATGTAATCCTGGTCTGTCTGCGTCCTGTCCGGCAGCTCTGTAGAGCACATTATCACCCAATAAAACGATTATTGATGAATCTGTAAGTGGCGCAGAGGAGATGACCAGGGCTCCTCTCAATATCCACCCTTGCAGGTAGATATCTAAACCGCCTGTTGAAATGGAACGGCTTGTTTTTGTTTTTTTTACCAAATTAAATGTGGCTAAAGCACCAAACATAAAAAATGTAAAGCAGTGGAGACTGGTATGTAACACAGATTTGGAGTCCTTTTTATGTAAATTCATTTTCTAACCCATAGCCTTTTGACTCGTAAATACTTGATACCTGTTTTTTTTAAAAAGTGTGCCACAAATCTATTTATTTCCCTTAATTTCCTGAATCAACTAACAATTAGGCTATTTACTCCAGAAACAAACACTAACTTTAACATCTCTTGTACAGCAATCCTAGTTACTCCGTACCACAAGCCATTTGGCCATTGTACGACTATGATCTGTTTAACAAGACGTGAATGTTGACTCGAATTTTTAATGTTAATCCAAAACAAGACAAATTAGCTTCCAAACTAGATGGCCTTGCAGTTCAATCTGCAAATAATACAGCAGGGGAACGCCAAGATGACATAACGTTACTAAAGCCCATCATAACAGACATCAGTTTGCCCAAAATCACACCAGTGCACTGAAACAGTAAACTTCACTGCAAATGTAATCCTTAGAAATTTGCCCAAGAATCTTTTTTTCTGCATTATGATCTCTAAAACAAAACAAAGTTTTAAGTTTCAGCACATACTGGATAACATATACACTGATATAAATGAAGTAGGCCAATGTTGGCCAATATTCTAGTGAGCTCTAACATTAAGGTCAACACTCCTCATGATGTGTGTAAATGTAATAAACTATTACTCTTTTGCTAAAATGGTACTACATTTGGTGAAGAGTGCATTATGACATAAAAAAAAAATGCATACAAAAAATGTCAAACCTTACCCAGCCATACCGAAGACCCACCAACACACACGTCTGAATGAGACGTGTAATATCAGCTTCCAGCTGACTCTGGCCTAAACAAGTGCAGTTTGCATTATTTAAGCTGCCTTGGCCAGCCACTTTAATTGAGAGTCTCCACTCGGATAGCCGTCCATGCAGACAGCTCAAGGCAAGCCCTCGGCAACGTATGCATGCAGGTGGAGGAGGAAAATGCACATCTTTGTGGCATTTGAAATATGAATGCAGCATTTATACCAGGACAGCATGTTCAACATTAAAATTTGACAGTCTCAACATTAAATCAACAAGTTGAGCCCGAGGCGAGCTTTGTACCAGGTGGAGACTGTACCCCTCGCAATACGGAGGATGGGATTGCATGGACGATGATGGAATCGCTGTTGAGATGCGAGCAAAAGACCAACGAACCAACAGCTGGAGAGGAGAAAATGCAACTAATGAGATCGGGGGTTTAAATAGAAAACAGGCCCAGAGAAAGTCATACAGGGACAGTCACATGTTATTGAATATTGTTCGGAACAGACTCACAGTGCAGTCACTGAAAAGCATTATGATATCTGAGTTATGGCGCCAATTGTGAAGCACTTTTTTTTCAATACCTCTCTTTGCTTTTGTGTGCTAAACCTCTTAGTCTATCTGTGTTTGATGTTGCAGCCATACAATAATATACCTGTACAAATTGTGTAAAATTAGCAGTTTCCTTATTTTCTGATAAGGTCAGGAGAAAATGATCAAAAGTCAGAAATCAAGAGTTCTTTCCAGGCTTTTGATTCCAACTTTTCCTGGCAGTTTTCAACACTTGATGCTACTCACACCTTTCAAACTCTATTCAAAAAGTTTTGAGGTTTTCCTAATTAAGCTATTTAAAACTTTTTTGGGCTCCTTGAGGGCAGAACTCAACAACAAGCCAAATATTATACGCATTTGACAGATAATGGCTTAATAAAGCTGACTAAGCTTCAGCCCCTTTTTTTCTTTCTGGCTACATTCCAGTTGTTAGACAGGGTCAATTATACTCATCCAGGTGGAGCTAGAAATGACTGCACATGGCTGTGTTCCAGCACTGATATATTTGATGACCTCTCATTGATAACTAGAGTGTCTGTTTGTTTACATGCAGAGGAACACAGAGCACTCACATAAATATTTCAGGTTTGACATTTAACTGCATTAAAGCCTATCAAGGGCCGTATCTAAGTCAGGAAAGTACTAAATCACAGCATTATTGGCTCATTATAGCTCCCATAACGAGTGAGAACATGCATCCCGCATAGGCAGTGAAATCAATGCAACTACGTGACTCGTTGTGTCGTGTAAATGAGATGCTGTTAGGTTATATAGCTGGGGTCTGCCTGTCTTTGTCCTGGCCTACATCGATTCCGGCGAGAGCTGTAACAAAGCCGAGACAGAGCTCTGCAAACACCTCCACTGTCAGCAGCCTTCCACGGCTCGTCTGAATGCAAAGCGGGTAGCTGGAGCTCCCCCGTCTGCCCTCTTCCAGTTCACTTGCAAGTTCACTACATCCGCGGGTCAAATCACCAGTCAGCTCTCGGCCTGGGGCAGGTCCGGGGCTGCGGCTGAGCCTCCACCTCACTGTGTGGCTCAGCTTGTCGGCCAGCCGCAGATCTACAGATCATTATCGCTATCAAGCACTGTTTCCCCAACAAAACGATATCGCTGCCTTTGATCCTTTGCCAAAGCTTATTTTTGTTCACTTCTGGGCATTCTAAACCCAGGAACTGCTCTCACTCGGGGCAAAACTCAAGCACGACTAAAAATACCCCTCTGTTCTGTTGATGAGATGGAAATGTATGAATTAACGGCGGGGCATCGTAGGATAAGGATACTTTCCCACACCTGCTCAGTCTGTGCAGACGATGTAGGTCTTTGGGGTTGGTGTTTTTTCTTGTTATTGTTTTTTCTTTGTGGGGAAGCTCTCCGAGGCTGTTAATGTAATGCAAACATTGTGCCGGGCTCCTGCTGTGGAATATCCAATTAAAAAACACTAGATATGGAGCTGAGGTTAAGACGTCCAAACTGGGCCAGAGGTCCTGAAACATTCAGAGTGGCCTGCACGCTGCTCCACATCCACACACTGAACAAACAGAATACATCTGCTGCAGCCGCTGACTTGTTATTGTTTACACAGCCTTACTACGAAAATCACACAAAGATAATATTTATATACTGCTGAGCCATGCGAATTATACTGCAATGATAAGTCTTAACAGCTTTGATAATCACAATAGTCATAATGATAATAATTATGTTCTTTATGTCATTTACAATACTTGAATGTTTTCTTTTGTGTATTACATAATTATATATATATATATATTTTTTTTTTTTATATTTGACGTATAATTGTCTGCGTGCGCTGTCACACAGACAATTATATCTTTAGAATTGACATATTTTTCATACAGTTTTCAATGTGCTCCTGTTAAACATGTGAATTATTTTTGAGACTGAGGTGGATCATTTACAACCCTGGGCCGAATGGAATTATATATTAGACCTGATAACGAGCCAACCTGGGATCAAACTATTGTCCATTTAAATACGTTTGTGTGCAGGCATTACTCTAAGAAAAAGTAATATTGTTAATGATTCTGACAATCACCTCATCGCTTAAATATTTTATGAAGTATACTCTTCTTAACCCTATATACATTTGAATTGAATATTACAGAATGTTGGTCTGTTTAGCGGATAAAACAAGGTTTTACAACAAATAGTGACAGGCCATCCTCTGATATTTCAACCCAATCCCCAGAATATGTGTCACGAGTAAACATTTCTGCAAACCGCAGCTAATTTAAAAAAAACTTGACATTTCTCTGCAATGCATCTTGACTAGTTTTTCGATTCGGTACTTAATTTCAAGTTGTGACAACGCTGTTCTTGCAATCTGGCAAGGTTTAGGCACAAAAACCACTTAGTTAGGGTATGGAAAAGATCATGTTTTGGATTAAAATACCACAATGACCACACAGCTGGAAATTGTCACAGTGTCTTAAAACCATCCAGTGGTTTCACATTTTTTACAAAAGTTTAAACGCAGTCTCGAGAAAATAAACAACTATTGGGAACAACACTATTTGGTAAGTAGCCAACGACATGTACAAAAGTGAACCCGTCAGTGGCTGCAGAAACATTAACTGCAAACATTTTTTTTTCCTTCCGAGAGGAAGCTAGATTTTAACATGAGTGAGTTTCCTGAAGATTTAAACTACAGCTCACAACCATCAATGATGACCAGATAAGCTAGTAGGTAGACTAGGGCTGTCACTTCAAATTAAAAAAGTTTAAATGAATGAAATTAATGAAATCATCTTGAACAGTACTAATTAGTTAAGTGACAAGCTAACATTGTGGTAAGGCAGTTGTGATTTACAAAGCCTTACCTTTATCCACACCTTTCAGATGCTTTTGTGCCCTGACTTGTTAGGAAGGCTTGCAAGTTTTCTTTATTTTGCATTAGCGAAGACAACAGCGAATCATAGTTTACTGAGGGCAATGGGTCAGATTGAATATTTAATTTTCTCCCATGTTAGACCAGTAATTAGAATTTCAAATAATTAAGTGACTAAAGTTAATTTGTTTTTCTGTCAAACTGTTTCCAAGGTCAAGGATGCACCTTCACATACCAAATGATAACTGATAAACAAACACTGGAAGTAAGTGCTGCTTGCACCCCCTGTGCCTCCATATACTGTAGAGCAGCACAGATTTAATGTAAATTACAGGTGAGCTTCATGTCACCTGAGGTGTTTTCTACATTTACAAGCCTGTCATTAGTATGCTGCTGAGGGTTTTTCACTCCATGTAGGCTGCTGGTCCTGCTTGTCTTTTATTTTGGCTTAAGATATTTCTCCAGCTCCAAGTGTCTGCAGCTGACTGTATGAGGCTTGTCACAGGGGCAGAGATATGGTCCTTTTGGGAAAGGAGCTCTGTGAATGCCCAAACTTATCAAAGCAGCCCGCCCCATCCCCGAGCTCCCAACACAATGCTCCCCTAATTTCTCCTGAATGGAAGTCTCCCCAGACCTGGAGTAATCTCATATTCGCCACTTGCACGCAGTAACTCTAGTTACTCTAGCTCTGTTCCCTGCTTCCTCCCCTGCCAATTGCATAATCAAGTCCAGAACTCATCAGCAAGATGGCAGAAGAAGTGCTCTATTAAGCTGCATCGTGTTCCATCTGTTGTGTAAGAGAGAGATAACAGTATTTACAGTTCTGGAGTTTGTGGCAGACTGTTTCGGCCAAATTTTGTGCGGCGCAGAGTTCTGCTTACTTCATAAAATGTCACGGATTAATTCTGCCACTTGCGATGGTGTCCAACTGCAGTCTTTGCCCTCGACAGAAATATCACAAACTAACTTTATTGGAAGAACACTTTATATGAAGAACTTGTCTTAGGTAAAACCATTTGAATGTTTGAAAAAAAAAACACAGGGGAAACATTCACTCTGTAATTCTTTTATGGCTTGTTCTGCCTCGTCTTTTAAGTATTCTATCACTTTTATTTGATTTTGGGAATGGGCCAATACTGCTATAGCTCTAGACCTGCAGTACGGATAGAAGCCTTTGAGAGAGACTATATCAAGGAAGTGGTTGCTAAGTGTCTTTCAACTGGCATCAAGTATTCAGCGCTCCGGTCTTGGTGAGGAGGATGTGTTCTTTAAAAACGACTAACCCAGATTTGAGTAAGGAGAGCAGCTGATAAAAAAAAGTGCTGAGTACAACGCAGCGTTATCTTCCTCACAGACTGGAATGAATTTACCTTTACATGAATCAGCTTCCTGAAAGACGCATTAAGTCTGTTCTTTCAAACAAGATTCAAATCAGCGGCGATGTCGTCGAGCCATTGCATCCATTACTCCGGCATACACTGAATGAATAGAAGGCAGCGGTTCCACAAGTATAGAGGTATTTCATTTTATGCATCACCGTATTAAGAGGTGACAATCAACTGTGAGGGCTAAAATTGGAATCGCTGGGTCTTCCATTTCTGCGCACTACGGTGAAGCGTGTGCCACATTTTCTTAAACCGGCACATTACAATTAATGTATTATTAGCGAGCTATCTGAGGACAAAGCAGCAGCGGCAAACTCTTTCATGTCAGGAACAATTCCGAAACGTAATTCATTTCACCACAAGACCCAAATTAAAATGAACAAATCTGATTTTATCAGAGAGGAAGATTTTTTTTGTTTTGTTTTTTTTTTCACATTTGTGATCATTTGAGAAAGAAACTTAGGGGAAAAAACGATTCAGGTAATTTGATTCAGTCGTGAGTCAACTAATCGATGAGTCGCTGCGCAGAAAATTAATCAAGCAACTATTTTCATAACTGATTAATCCAATCATGTCTCTTTCTTGCGCGATTGTGAACTAAGCATCTTTGGATTGTTGGTCGGACTAAACGAGAAATTTGAAGACGTCGCATTGGGCGTGAGGAAGCAGTGAGAGACATTATTTTCCAGATTGATTTCCCAGTTAATTAATTGAGAAAATAAACAGCATTCTAATGGCATTATTTGCGGCCTTGTAGTCATAGGTATACCTAGGAAAGTAAATTCTGTTATTTTGTCACTTTGGTAAACTCCAGCAAGTAAACAACATTAAAATTAAATCATGCCTCACTTTGCCCCGGGCCCCTCTGGAACAATTTAAGGACTCCTTGAGGTCCCAAGTTTGGAAAGCAGGAACTAGAAAGTACTTCTGGATAAAAAAACAGCTTGGTGCAGGAGCTGCATCTGGGGCTTCAATAGAATTAGTTACAGTGCAGCAGGGGGACTGTTGACACACTAGTGATCCTCGTCTGTCACCTTTTAAAGGCAAAGGCATTGCACTAGGCTCGAGACAAAGCCCACGAGTGCTACTTGAAGGATGCCACTTGGATGCTGTAACAGTGCACTTCCCACACGAGGAGCTCCGTGGGGCTGCGTCTGAAGAAGTGTTTGCACAAGAATTGAAGCTCCCAGCTTCAAAGCAGAGGGGCCGTGCAACGGATTAATTAAAGCGTCTGCGAGCGGTGCCGCCACTGCTGCTGATGCTGCTCCAGCCGTTCAAAATTCCATTTCAGTCACGTCCACTTCTTCAAAGAGGGGGGGGAAACACATGTACATTTGAATAAGAGTGTGATTATTCCACTACTTGCAACACGGCTTACACATGTCTGCATGGGATTGAGATGACTGCAGCCTGCAAATTGGGATGTCAAGTGGTCTCAGTGCTTCACTGCTGCTTCCATCCAACGACCTGCTGGCTGTGATTTGATGTTATCCCAACTGATAAAGGTGCATTTTCTGTACGTACATTCACTTTGACATCAGTTACCTTATTTTTTTTTTATTTTATTTTTTTTTTTTTAAATGTTCCCCCAGCTTGACAGCAAAACCAGCATCACTAGCTCATTTAGGGTGTGAATTTCATCACGTGTGGTCTTGTGCATCAGTGTTCACTCAATTCTACTGAAAAGTTTCTTGACCTGGGTGCTGAATTCACTCGAACCTGCCCCTGCTTGCTGAGCTCCACGCTACAGAAGGCTGGCTCTGGCACCTTTTTTTGCTGCATAACAACTTGGCAAAAAAAAAAAAAAAACGCCACGACGCTGAAAAGGACCTCCGCTTATTTTAG
>OMLP01009276.1:53766-65195 GCA_900302685.1 Spondyliosoma cantharus | reverse complement strand
CAGCTGGCGGAGAGCGGCGTGTTTTCCTTTGCGGGGCTCAATAATGCGGTGTTGGTTTACCGGCTCTGGGGATGAGGGCTCTGCCTTTGTAACGCTGAGGCTGAAGACTTAGAGGTCTTTGTCCGGGTTATATTTTAATTATCTGCTAAACTGCGGCTGAGGGCCATGTGGGAAAGAGCCGCGGACTGACCCCCGCAGCTGTCAATCAGCCCCGCAACGAGCTGCACGACACAGTGAACTGTTCATGTATTTTATTAGATGATAAATTCATTTTAAAAAATACAACAATAAATAAATCAATGTTTTTGGTGCATTTATTTTAAAACAAGATCCTCAAACTGAGACTTTTATTTGAATTATTCTCAGTTTAAAACATTTTTAGGTTTTTTTGATGCAGGTTCAGTATCAAGTGTTGGTTCAATGTGACGCGTTCAGTCTGGATAAGTTTGTGTTGGACGCCATCTGTTGGCGGTGAAATCATCCCTGCAGGAGAAAAGGAAGCAAGGATGTTGCCAAAACATAATTTCTTATTAATTAAAGACATGAAATGCATTTTAAATCATTAAAAAATTATGTATTTTTACTTTTCTTTTGTTGTTGGAAAAAGTGCAAAGTGCTTCATATCTTCTGTGTATTTTACTGTTAAAATTGTATTTATTTGATATTTTTGGACTCTTTATATTTGCATTCATTACTACTTTGCTCTGCGACCGCTGCAAAACAATTTCCCCAAAAAGAAAGATGATATAAAACAATAAACAACATTTCAAATGCGTTGCCAAAGTTTATTTTGCACATTGCATCCTCTTCTTTTATTGTGAAATCCAGTTCTGTAAAAGATTTGTGACTTTTGCAGAACCGATTTCTTAATTTCCTTCATCGCGTCTTTTCTTTGTGTCTCTTTCTGTGAGCCTGAGATGATTTAAAGATGCTCCTGCCGCCTTTGAATGTATATAAAGGAAAATAAAACTGAAAATACACTTTATAGTGGTTATAATCTATTATAAGGGTGAATGAGTTGCCATAAATCTGACCACCTCCCTCTCCTTTAAGCGTCTCCCTCCACGGACGACCAGCAATCATCTCAGTAGCAGCTAATAGAGATCAAAATGAGGGGAAACAAAGAGGAGAAGAAAAGGGAGATCTCAGTCTGCGGCTCAGAGGAAGCCCTCTCCTGCCGTCTGCGTGTCTGTGCTGAATATTAAGCGAGGGCCGGATGATTTGTCCTTGTGTTTGTCCTCCTCTGATACTTCCTCTCTGGGCGTCACATCCCCCATGAAGAGGCTAATCTGCTCCCAGCGGGGGGGGCCCCTCCCCGCTGAAGAGCCGAGAGAAAAAAACACTCAGGCGTGTACGAAGCCATTGTCCCCGAGACCGGTCAGCGGAGGGGGGACCGCGGTTCCCACAATATTTGAGATGAATCCGATATTGTGAGCTGGCTTCAGGTCAGTTAAAGCCGACAAAATCAGCGAAGGAAGGAAATGTGTTGCCAGATTTGAAGATTTCGTGCCAAAAGAAACCTTCACGAGATTTGAATCCTACACAGGGGAAACAATAAATGCTTTTAATCAGCTGTTGAAGTTTCTTTAAGATCATTTTTTAAAATTTTGGGATGTGACAACTCTGTGCTCATGCACTGGTTAGGTTTAGGAACAGAAAACACTTGGTTAGGTTTAGGAAAAGATCATTTTTTTTTAGCTTAGAATACTTGATTCTCTCACCACAAATACGGCTGGAAATTGTCCCGACGATTTTGCGCTTACGGATGTTGAAACGCCGTCGAGAAACTCCTCTTTCGAAGGCGGCTCACACGTGCACTTTGTTAGGTTTAAGCAAGAAAAACGACTTGGTTAATCTCACACAGGCGATTAACAGGACCAACAACAACACGCAGAAATAAGACATGAATCTGCAGCTATTCTGGAGTCTTTTTCACCCTCAAAATGTCGATTTTGGAGCACGAGTGAAGTCGTTTTAAAACGTCTTAACGCACAGAACGAGTAGGAGGGCTCACAGAGACCCTCGCACAGCCTCCCTGCGGTCTTTTGGGGGGGGATTGAACTAACACGCCGGAACAAAAGAGCAAGAAGCAGATCTGAAGTGGAACGAGCGGGGCCGAGTTTAACGGAGCCCCGTCCGACTGTTTGATGTCCCCGGGGAAACGCAGGAATCATGTAAGCCCCCTGTAATTTACTGTTTGGGGTTGCCTGGGTGGAGTTAATTCCCCATGAGGAGCTTTTTTTTTTTTGTTTTTTTATAAAGTCAGGATTTGTAAAGCCGCTCTCGTTGACCCCTCGCAGGTCAGGAGGGCAAGAGGAGCAGCGGCGTGACCCTCCTCAGGACAGGAGGGGTGGAGATAAACGCCTGGAGGAAGAGAGGGACTGTTGGAAACACGTCACACACGGGGAAGACTTCTG
Organism: Spondyliosoma cantharus; assembly: GCA_900302685.1. Classification (NCBI taxonomy): domain Eukaryota; kingdom Metazoa; phylum Chordata; class Actinopteri; order Spariformes; family Sparidae; genus Spondyliosoma; species Spondyliosoma cantharus. Next base: position 62,778 of record OMLP01009276.1, on the reverse strand, counting down.
TTTTTAGGGTATTTAGGGAATTTAAGGGTACGAGTACGAGTTATCGTCTCTTTTATGCAGGAAAAAAAACGGGAAACAGCTCATTTGTGACACATGGAGGAAGAGCTGGTTGGTTAAGCATGATTAGTAACAGTCACACTGGCTAAAAAAGGGGAATCACAGAGCGCCACCTGCAGAAACTTTAGCTTCGCCACGAGATTAAACCAAAGGGAAGGATAAACCAAATATTTCCCAAATACTTTAGTTTAATTGGAGTTTCTTCACCTGGTTACACGGGGGGAAAAAAAACTGATCGTGAACCAGCTGAGCAGAACTGCAGTCTTATATGATTTGTCTAATTTAGTGCCACCTCTCTTGTGTATTTGTTGTAAATCTAATGGCAAAATGTAGCTTCAAACAAAGTGAATTTTCTTGGATTCTCCCAAAAACACACCAGGAGAAACGCCAACAACATGCTGACTTATGACGGACGAAATCAGGGAAACTGCAGGATATTTAATGCACACAAGCACAAACATCACCACGCCAGATGTAACACAACAAGTCAGTCCACCCCAAAACCGTGTCCTTTGTCCCTTTTTCCCATGATCCTTCGCTGCAGGCCCGTCTGCTCCGTCCCGTCCTACGCCTCGACTTTGAGGTGGTCCAGACGTGCCGGAGGATTCACGGCGGTTCTTAGCCGTCACGGTCAACTCAAAGAGCGGGTCGGGATTACCAGGGTTGGTCTGTTTGCTCTCTGAGGCCCCTCTAACCTTCAACCTGCCCTCCAAACTGACACACTGACCGCTGCGGATAAAGAGAAGTTCATTTTCATCAGCAAACAGCAGCATTTGGTCGGATTAATCCTCATCTGTTGCCCCTTTTTTTCAGGCGCAAACGATTTGAAATTCATGACTCAAGCTTCATCTAATCGACACTCGTGTCTCTAAAACAGTTTTCAGCATCGACGTCTTTAAAAACATATCGTGGCCTCTGCTTTTAAAAAAAAATATATTCACGTGATATCATACCAGATGATTTTCATGCCAAGGATCGTCTTTTCTTTGTCCTCTGAATCGGTGCATCAAGTGTTTGGCAGCACATTTTTGATTGAAAGTGAAGTAAGCACATGAAAAATCTGAAGAAGAAGCACTTGCACTTGTACTACACTTTGCTCCTCAGACCTTTAATTCATACAGACAAACACAAAACTGTCGACAGGAAACTTTCAGTATCTGAAATCAGAACTTCTCCTGGTAAGATTTGTTTGTAAAGCACCTCTGGGAAAACTGCCCGTGTATCTTTAAATGTCCCTTTATCTACAGATTGATTGATATCCTTGAAAATCAACAGATCAATACAGAGATTGGGAGACTGGCTTATAAACATTATGCCTCGCGGGAGTGAAAATTATAAGTTAAACCCTCAGAACTTCTTCTTTTGACCCTGATTTTGCAACAATCAGTCGAATCGATCCAATTTCAGCTCCACCACCTGATGAAAAAATAAAACACGACACATAAACCTAATTTTTAAAGTCTTGCTGATTTATAATGATGAAATTAAGGACTTGACAATCTCTGAAAGTCTTAGTTTTGTACTTTTTTACTCCTCAGTAATTCACAATATACTCAATAAATACATGATGATGTGATATTAAAGATCCCCGAGGGGGAAATTCACAAGCTACTCAGCAGATAAACGATATAACTGTGCTTTTATTTTTGATGCTCTGAGTATATCTTGATGTTAATATCTTTAATACCGAGTGTGTTTGTGCACCTGCACATCAAAACTACTTTACGGCTTTTAAAAATGATCTTTCAGTAGTTTAGTCGTTCATTAAAAGCTCGTTCACTTGTATTACCTGATTGTCGGGATTGATTCCGGATGATTTATTATTCCCGACACGCAGGCTTTTCAACGCCGTGACATCACCAGAAACTGTATAAAATGTACGTATGAAGTGTTTTGTTTTTTTTCGGGGTTGTGTCATGACAGGGCGAGGAGATAATTGTCCGTGCAGCAGCGGGGTCAGGGAGCTGGACGCAGCTGAAACCACAGCAGACATAAACAGCGCTAATCTGCCCACGAGATGGACTCTGATCTGAATTTTTCCGGCAGTGGCCAGTGTCAAAGCCAAAGGCGTTTGTCCGCGTGCATTCATTGACGGGATCTGTTGGCTTTATTTGTCAACACGACTCGCACAGCACAGCTCTGGTAATCTCCCTCCTCCTCGCCTACACACACTGATTGATAATTGATCTCTGTTCAAACAGGGCCTCTCTTTTGGGGCCACAGTTGCCTTTGAATGCCAAACGAGTCATTCGGGGCGTCGTCCTCTCACAGCAGCAGCCCTAAATCCCATAAACGAATGGGAATGAGTGTCGTCCTCTGCTGATGTCAACCTTTCATTCCGCCATTTGTCTCGGATTGTTTACTGATGAGGGGCCTCGACACGGACCGGGGCGGAAAAAAACGCGACACAGGACCAGCTGCGTGATGATGATTGAGCAGTTTTACGTAGAAAGAAGTTACACGCGCTGAGGTTTTATCCACTTCATAGCTCGTTTCCATCGACGCATGCGATGTTTGTCAATTTAAAACATAACTTTCAGCTTGATAAAGTCGTAGTGTGAAACGTGAAACGTGTGACATATAGCTGTGAAAATGCGGAAATATAAAGAAGACACAGCCAAGCGGTCTCGTTAGTGGCGTCGACTCGCTGAACGCTCGCCAAAACCCGCAACTTAAACACAGGGCCAAGGCATAAGCAACATAAGCGACCGTTTGGGGGGGGGGCTTTATGCATCTGTGCGCAGGGGGGCCAGTGGTTCATAATCTGTCACTGTATTAATACAATATATAATGTAAAATGATAGTGTGACATAAATAGAGTAGAGTGTGCCAATAAATGTCAAGCACAGGTGACTCTGCGGTGGTGGGAGGGGGTAGCCCAAAAGGCTCGGGCCGGCACTGCTTAAACATTGTAGAGCTGCTCCTGTATGTCAGCAGCTCACAGAAAACCGACAACCTCTCCTTTGGCATCACTGCAGTCGTCAACACGAGCAGATTTATTGTGATTTTCACCTTTTTTTTTGCGCCTTTTCTGTGCCGAGTTGGCGGCCATGTTGGCGTCGAGCGAGACGATGCCGCTTAAGGCGAAACCAGCTGGTATTCGACTTCATTCCTCGACAAACCGCGACTTTATTGACCTTGAAAACGATCTTTTTAATCCACAAACACAATTGACATAATGACTTCGGCTCTCTGCGACCTAACGCCGCCGCCGACTCCCTGTTTTCACGTCGTCTGCATTGTGCTGGCCGGACGCCACAAACGCTCCCTCGCAAATTATTCTACTCACGAGCTACAAACGCCCTCTAAAGAACTCATTCGAACCAAAGAGTGCCTCAAAGGTACATTCTCAGAGCTAACCGCATATCAAGAGCTGCAAGAGGAGCAGCGGAAAACGCCGTTCTAACTCATATTACACGTATATTTAGGCGCTTCAGAGGATGTAATGCTTTCCCCCAACCTGCCTTCACCCTGCCAGTTTTAAATTTCTCCTCCACCTTTCACGGTGAAGAGGATAGGTCAGCCGCTGATCAGCCCAGGCCCACGAGCGACGCAATTTTATTTGTAAAGGCGCGACACGGAAGGGGAATGACATTTAACTTGTTATTATTTCCCTGGAGAAGATTAATGATAAATTGTCCATTATTTTTCCTTAAAAGTGAAAGATAAGACTCACAGTCATTTGCCCTGCGGCCAGAGTGCCACCACTATGCAAAATGACAGCCAATTATCGGGGCCTAGTTTGGGATAATGACTTTACAATGAATCTTTTGATTGAAATGTAACTCGCTTGGCCCCTGGGCAAAGTGCAAAAAGGGGAAAAAAAATAAAAAAAATAAAAAAAATGAATGAATAGAAAAGTTACAGAAACAATGAGGCGCTATATAACTGTGTTCCTCTCTTCCTCTGGGTCCCTCTCGCTCGCTCTCTCTCTCTCCCCACTCCTCTTTAGAAACAGCTATAGGAGAAAGGCAGAGATATGCATATAGTGATGGAAAAATTATTAAGTCGCGGAGGGCTTGCAGCAAACATAAATTAGCATATTCAGGGTAAATATGCAGACTATTTACGATAATAAGACCGGATTATTCAATTCAATGAATGTTAAATAGATGAGGAAATGGTATGTGTCTTATCTAGTCAAAGCTTCTATTCATTTTAATCGCTTCCCCCAATTGAACTCTTCATTTTTTGTGCTCTCCGAGTTATTGTTCCCATTTCCAGCCCCGGCGATGGCACCTATGGGTCCCTGTGGAGATTTTTTTTTTTTCTTTTCTCCCGCCGGTCACGTGGTTTTTAAGTGGCATTCGCCTTATTCTCGGCGGAAATGGAAAGAAAGTCGACGTCACCCCGAGGCCAGCATCGCGATAAGCCCCCCTTTTCATTATGCACAGGGGCCGATGGAGAACAAGATTAGAACTGGGGGGGGGGTTCTCCTGTGCATAAAGGGCGGGAAACATACAAGTCATCTAGATTAAATAAAAAGCCATAAACAAAACACATTTGCTTTCTTATTGTGTGCATTAAAACTTTAACTTTAATCAGTTTGACCATAGGTGTGTGTGGATTAACATGTTATAGTCAGGCTGCTGCTGCTGCTGCTGCAGGCTTTTCCTCTCTTTCACCATGAAAGACACATTTTAAGCTAATTATTAATCCGCCTACATGTGGAACTGACTCATTATGTACAGAAATGTGTAATGCGGCTGTTGTTTCACACTGAGCGGCTCCAGTGATGCACAGACTCCTGAGAAAGAGGCAGATTAGTGAATGCACGTCAATAAATCCCGTGAAAGAACCGACAATTCACCTTAAAAACAACAAGCGGCAGTTTTCTGTTTCCTGACACAGCTGTAGTTTTGGTGATTAGCACTCAAACAGGAGTAAATAAAGCAGGGGACTATTTTCAGCTGCGGATTAACACACATCTGGTTCTACAGATCGTATTTACAATAGCAGGACAGTGTGTGTCACTTTCATGAGTCACTACACGATTCATGGCCTGGAGATGTCATCACAATATCTATGTAACATTTGTAAAGACACGTTATCAGTCAAATAAATCCCTTTTGGTTGTATTTTGTTCTTTTTAGCAGCTGAATTACACTCAAACTACAAATGTAGGGCGGAGGAGGGAAGTTTCTGTGACCGCAAGGACGTTTAGTCTTATTGGATTTTTATGTTTTATGACATTTTAGCAATATTGGAAAGACACAAATGACTTGAGAGGCGATTTATTATCTAAACGATATGGTCAAATGTGCAATATCAAAATTAGATCGATATTTGTTTTTTTTAAATATCACGGTTATCGTCAATACCGCTGTAACGCACACCCCTTATTTGGGAAATAAATGTCTCAACAACCAACAGCTGTCACTAATGTTTCCTTATTAAAAAAAAAAGGTTAAATTAAAGTAAAAATAAACAGAGAAGATCAAAAAAAATTTGGGACGAGTTCATCAGCAGAGACGCTTTGTTCCTCTTTTAATTAAAGCGCGTCGAGCAAAGTATCTTCTACAAATTAATTTCATCCCTGCACCTGCTGAAGAAAGTATTTCCACTTTTACTGTTCAATGATTTATTCATAACCGGCTTTACATCATATTCTTGCACCAGAATAGATATATATAGATTAATATGAGACCTTCAGCCTCTCTTGGATGTTTCTCCTCCTCATAATTTAACGTGTCACTTTCATCAGATTCATCTTACAGCAGTAAAATCTAATCTTTACATGGATTTTCCAGTTGTTCGTTCGCGTCAGTTGTGTTGATACCCGTGTGAAAGTCTCCATCTAGTGGCTGAGAGGTTCGATAACGTTTGAGGTCATTCGTAGAAATAATAATCTGCTGCCATCTTCTGTTGGCATCGAGGTATCGACGTTTTCACGATGTATAAAATGTGTCAAACATACAAATGTGAAGATGAACTGACAGTACAGGTAGTTTGTGAAGTAAGAGACTTTCATATGTGGTGAATTAAAGTTGATGTAATTAGAATTATCAACATATTATAAATATTTAAAGGAAAGTGTGTTGTTGGGAATAGCAGCCAGTGTAGATATTTAATTCTTTACTTTTGCATTTCTATCCTACTGTCAGTTTTAGCGTCTTCAGTCCCAAATACAAACTTGTTCAAATGTTGAGTCCGGTTCTGTTGTGGTTCAGGTTTTGTGTTTCCCTCCTCCGTCACATGGTGGCACTCTTCTCTCAGTATCTCTGCAGGACGCTCATTTGACAGGAAGCCTTCACAGACCTCTGAACTGAACTGTTCGCCTTCATATTTATTCACGTTCATGTTGAACAATTTCACGGTTCAAGCTCCTTAAATGTAAAGTTGCATTTCTTTAAACGCACGTTTTTAAAAAAGGTGTCACTTTGGTCATCTGATGACCCATAATGAAGAAAATCATTAGCTGCAGCTTCAAAATGAGCTTCACATGCTGAAAACCCTGCTTTTACATTAATGCAAGACTCCTAATGGTCAGATGATATCATATATAATAGTACAACAGTGTAAGTCATAGCAAAAAAGATAAGAAAAGCAAAGGTGGGAATGTTTTACAAGGCTAATTTCCACCTGTTTATCAAATATTCTTCCATTTCATGTATAATCCAGATCAATACTTCAGCAAATTGATAAATAACCATCTGCTATTGGTTAAGACAACTATGTAAAATTGACATTTGGGACACAGGAGAACGTGAGGGGGTTAAAACAACGCCTGCAGCTTGTGCATATATGTTTTATATCTATCATTTTAAATCAAATTGCCTTTGTTCGAGTCTGGATATGTTTTTTTGCTGAACTCTCTCACGTCTCCTCGTCAATAATCGCTGACAAGAAAACACACGTTTCTTCATTCTTTTTGCGCAGTTCTACTAAAATAACATTTCTAATGCAACGCCTTCACTTTGTCATAGCAGGTTCTGGTACTTCCGCTGAAGTCAAGCACCTGAACACTGGAGCGATCAGCGGCCATAAACGATCAGACATGACAGCAACGCGGCGGGAAGCCACAGCAGGCGGCAGCACAGTGCTGACATTCAACAATGAATCATTAAAAAATGAAAAAGCAGGTGATGGTGAGTAATACTCACTAAACTCAAGATTTAAACAGAATCTGGGAATAACAAGCCAGCAGGTGTGTTTGTTTTTTTTAACTATCTAAAGAGGAGAGAGAGAGAAAAAAAAAAAAAAGGCAAGCCTACATCTCCATCTCCATCCGCTCCCTCCTCCCCTTACACGCTATAAAAAAAGCCCTGACATTAATTATTTGCTGTTTTGCAGGCGGGAGTCTGCCCTTTTGCTGAAGGGAGTCATTTATCCCTTCGCGTGATGCCTGAAAACAAATGAGCAAAAACAACGACGCGGATGATTAAGAGGATTTCCTGACTGCTCATCAGGAAACCCGGCTCAGATTTGAAATTAAAGACGTTTGAGGGCCTGAAAATCATCCGCCCGCCTGGCAAACGACGGCGGCTCTGCAAGTCAAGTGGCATCCGGCCACAGGTTGTCGTGGTAACCGTCGGCCTCGCCGCCTATAGGAGCGACTTGATGTCAGCGGAGCCGTCCGCCGTCTCCGTCTTCCGCTGATGGAGGGGCGACTTGAAAGCGAGTCATGTAAAACAGGGGTCGCAGCATCAGCGACAAATTGCTAATCGCTCCTCCACTTCTGAACGACAACATCAATAAGGCGAGGCTCTGATGGCAGCGCGGTTACCTGGGGAGACCTTTTTTACCTTTCATCTCTGTGAATGAAGCTAATGACAAACAAAAAAAAACACCCCTGCATTTGTTTTCTTTGATACTGTAAAGAGCTTTTTCTGCATCAAGGGATCTGTATCGTGGTTTTAACGGCAGACATCCCTGTGGTCGAAAAAGTACTTCATCTTTGTTTCTAATCTCCACAGGGAACATTACTGGAGTTCATTTCAGACTCTGGGTTTTTTGTTCATGCTCTCCTCTCTCTCTCTCTCTCCCTCCCTCCCTCCTCCTCTCTATCATTTTCTTTTACTGTTATTTTCTCTGGCTCTGTAAAAAAAAAAAAAAAGCCCTCGGGGGAGATGCGAGGGATCCAACTCTCACCACAGTGCTGCTTCAGTCTCGGCTGGAGTGGTTGTGTACGCCGGGATGAAAAAGAAGAAAAGAAGAGAAAGAAATTCACAGGCTTCTTCCGGTCTGAGGTTGTTTTCCTGAGAACAAGAACCCACAATTACAATCTGAGCACCAGGCGCTTCGCGTACCGCTCAACAACGCGTCTTTCATCCTTAGCGAGACCCCTGCCGAGAAAACGTTTTGTTCCAGGTTGAGAATTATCCTTTTAAATGACGCACAGAGGAAAATGACAGCACATTAACGCACCTTTAAAAAAAAAAAAAAAAAGGATAATGGCAATCATGACTGACAGCCTGATAACACCTCATGAGGAGAAGAGCTTCCTCGGCTAACTTTTAGCAAGTAATTTTCCACTCCGATGGATTTATAGTGTTTTTAAATGGATTGTGATTTGTTTCATTAATCTGCTCACGCGGCATGAGAGCAGCTCTCAAAACCACGGATGTGCTGAAAGGTTTGATTTAGAGGCAGAAAGCACGTGTTAGGTTCAGGAAAACACTTTGTTTTGGCCACAAACATGGCTGGAAAAGGTTCAAGCCCCAAGGAACAGCACCAGGCCTTGAACCCAATCTGACATACGGACTAAACTCTGGAATTGCCTCCTCTTGGGTCGTCTTCGTTTTAAACACTAAAAAGGAAAACAGAAGCGAATTAATATACAAAAGGAGAACTTCACAGCCGAACATAAACAAAAATAAACGACGTGCTTCTCCTCGCAGTCTTTTCTCTAAATCAGAGGTGACTGCTGGAAGCTTACAAACAAAAGGGAATCTAACAAATGTATAATTTAGCGGCGCTCTAATTTAGCATCGTGAGCTCAAACACAAAGCTTTT
>OMLP01009276.1:35923-49259 GCA_900302685.1 Spondyliosoma cantharus | reverse complement strand
TTTTTGCTGCTATAAAAAAAAACTCAGCCCTCTTTAATCGCGGATAAAAAAAAACAAAAAAAAAAAAAACACAATGCAACCATCAAATCTCTCCGTTTAATTCATTCAGGGGGAGGTTATCAGATAAACATGCACAGTGAGAACATTTAAATCATTTCTGCATATTAAATTCAGGAACTAATCCAGCTGCGTGTTTTAGGTCAATCACGATATATTTCAGTTTCAGCAAGTTGGAGCGAGGACAGCAAGGAGGTAAAGGTGCATGACGTGGTTTTATGAGCGTTATTTTCACAGTTTGAAGACGTTGAAGAACCAACAACCAGGAAGTTTGACTTGACGTTTTATCTTAAACATGTTCCACCAGTATTCAGGATGTGCATACGAACACATAGTTAATTAAATCAGTTATTTCAGTGTTAAGAAACAATTCAATGTTGTATAAACTCTTTTAAAGTTGCCGGATAACCAGTTTATAAGCATCTCATTGATACCATTTATTGATGAGGGTTATTATGAAGTGTTGTGTTTACAAGGCCACAGTGTAGAAGTAATCTGTTACAAGTAAAAGTCCAAAAGTAATAGCATCAAAGCTTACCGACCAAAAGTAGAAGTACTCATTACGCAGGATTCATTAAGATGCATTGATGTTTACATCTCTGTAATGTTGTAGCTGACAAATACTGCTGGATATGTTCAGAAACCATGTATTATAATGCAACTGCAGTGATGGAATGTAACTAAGTACACTTCCTGAAGCACACGTTTGAGGTACTTTGCACTTTGCTTGAGTATTTCCATGTTCTGCTACTTTATACTTCCACTCCACCACATCCTGGAAGTAAATGGTATACTTACACTCCTCTACATTTATTAAATATCCTCAGCTGCTAGTTATTTTTGATGATGCATGAGAGTAAAACAGTACAGTTAGCTGTAGAAGAGCCAACAGATCAATGCCACATCCACTGCCCTCCACTCAGTCTCCACACACCTCGAAAACAACAACAATCTTGATGAAGACATTGTTGTGGTTGGATGTATAGTGGATGGACACCTCTACCACCACCACCACCTCCACCTCCACCCCACACCACCTGCATTAACAGTCTAACCTTTCACTGGCCGTGAAAAGGAACCAGCTTTTAGCCGTCTGTGTGTTTACCAGTAAAGCAGCGGCCGCCTGTGGCTCCGACGCCCCAGCAGATTTGACATTTTAGTCTGCCTGAGTGAAAAGAAAGGTTACAGGTTGAAGAGGAGGAAAAAAAAAACAAGCCTCTAAAGCTCTTGAGCATGATTGTGCTCCCACATATAATTTATTCATTGACAATAGACCATGTCTTCAAATATCTGGCCTTGGGTCACTTCATTTTCCGTTTTTTTTTTTTTTTTATGATTCACTGTATTTTTAGAGCCCTCTCTCATTGGAGGAAACGTCACCGAGTCGCATCTTTTTTTTAGCCAATGAGGAGTCGACGCCGTCCTGAATGTGTGTAGTTTAAAGGGGTGAAAAATACAGTTTATGGAGATAAAACACGTGTACACAGGAAGCGCTGATGTAACACTAATCACACCCCCGCAGACAAACAAATCAAAACCTAATCAAAGGCTTAAAAGAGAAGTTTTTAACCTGCTTTTAAAACTCAGAGGGTAAAAGCAGCTACACCAGCTTTTGTTTTAATCCCTCAATAATAAAAATTAAAATCACACAACACACTCAAACACCAAACCGGCCATTTATCGCTTTTTAGACAAGAAGTAGGACAGGAAGCTTCACTGTGAGGACCACCAGACTCCATTTGTATATCCGTAGTAAAGTAGTAAAACAAAAGGCTTGTTCGTGTTCAAATCATCTGCTCTGACGAACAGCGGTGGATTGTGGGGGATGAGTTCAGGACTCTCACAGCCTGAGGAGTGAAGCTGCTCGGTAGCCTGGTGGCTCAGCGGTGAATACTTCCGTACCGCTTGCCAGATGGTAGCAGACTCACTGAGTCATGACGGTTACAAGGTAATGTCCACTTTAAGTTTGCTAACATTCACTTCTAGTTAAACCAGAAGATACTCTCATTCATCGATATAAAAGATCTGTTCCTTCACATCAGCCCACTGCTGTTTGTGAACGTCTGCCTTTGTAGGTTAAAAACCCCCCGACAGAGATCCGACCTTTGACCTCGACGGTGTTAGTGCACGTCTGAGCTTTCCAAGGCCTGGATCACAAGCACTTACCGTTCAGGCAAACACAACCTTTATGCACTTAGTAGAGGATCATGGTCGGGTTCAATACGCTTCCTCATAACCCAGAGCGATCTGTGACAGGGACAAGTCTCCTTTCTGAAGGATACAGCTGTGTTTGACTGAAAAAGAAACATCCCCCCCGCTTTCTTATGAAAGGAACTGTTTACAATGATTCTATGAGATATTCAATGTTCTCAGAGGGGAATTTCCCTCTTTGCAAAGAGATTTATTCAGTCAAATGTCCTCTCACAACAGTGTCGCCTCCCTCTACGCTATACATATTCTAAAGATGTTGGTATGTGTCAGTGAGCTAAATCGACAAGCAAGAAGTTCACATTTCTGGCAGATAGTTCTCAAGGATGCTTGTGTTAGTCCTCCAAGTAAATTACCATGTTACTCTCAGAAAACTCCAACATGTTAAGCTAATTGGTCCAGCGTGTCAAACTAACCTTTGTTCACAATCACCTCTCAGAGCCTGACATGCTCTATCCTTCACATTGTGGAGCTGTTAGACCTCTGTGGAGCATTTTGCACCAAAATAACGTGCAAATGAACACAAAAAAAAGTGACAACATTTTACGTGTATCCCTCCCCGGTCTCTGTCAACTTCACCCTGGCAAGAACCAAAGATAGGCTGGCTTGGAAATGTTTAACATTAGCTGATGCCGAGCCTGTGGATAGGTCTAGCTGAAGATAAACATTTCCAATCTCCAGCAAATAAACATCGGCTTAACTTTTTTATGAAGTGACCGCTAATAGATGCACAACAAAGTATATATTATTCTCAATAAAGCAACAAAAAAATGGTTTAATGCTGACATAAATGGTAAGCTTGTGCAGTAACAGAAACATGTTATTAGGCATCTTATAAGGACTTATAACCTATTACAAAGACCTTATACCATAAAGCTTTTCTCACTTAGGATTCATATTTTTTATCATCACTTCATGGCGTGTCCATGTTACGTCCCCCCTGATTCTCTGGTCCCGGTCGTCCCCTACAGTGTGTGGCGATATCCATTAACTCAGTGTCTGAGGAGCAATAATGAAGCCTCTTATGTAATAGTGTGTAATGCATCCACAATGCTCCGTTCATTTGGCCATTTAAACAAAAAACGCTGAGCTGAAAGAAGTCTATAAGGTCCCAAGATGGAGGGGGAGGAGGAGGAACTCCCTTTAGGGTCCACATAATGTAAATATTCTTAAATATTAATAAATACTCTTCATATGGCGGTGAAGAGGTTGGCTGTCTCTGCCGCAGACTTGAACTGCTGAACTTTCACCAAGCTCTGACCTCACACCGTGCTAAAGCAGTCGGCTTGGATCAGCAGGAGGATTTGATGACCGACGTGACTTCACTTACTCACTTGTTTTGATCCCACAAGGTCACGTTCACGTTGAAGTGCTCACAGGAGGAGCAGAGTCGGGTTATGAAAGCTTCGAAATGCTCTCAAATACAAGAAAGCTGAAGTGGCAATGGCTTTAAGCACATTTTCCATCTATTTTTTACAACATGAGTTCAATATAAACGGTCAAATTCAGTGCAACGTTTTCTCTTTTATGTTGAGTTAATGTTCATAAATCAAATCAATGCAGACTTATAGATAATTCTTATGTATTATTTCAATTATTACACATAAAGTTAAGGGGAACTTCTACATAAACACACAATAAATAGTTCATTATTCAAGTATTATACATCACTTCATTCATTAATACACATTGACTCAACATCATAGAACATCTTGCTTTTCACACCTTTATTGTAATATTTTACTTTTTACTCAGATTATTTTATCTGAAAGCATTTTGTGATAAATTAAACTACCTACAGCTAAAATTCTTAATTCATTTGGCAACTGAAATGATTTCATTTCATGGTTCTGGATTGACAAACGTGAAGATTTGGAGCTTTTCCTTTAAATATTTTGAATGATTCTGATTTTGGACTGGACAAAACAAGGTGTCACTTCGGGCTCTGGGTTATAATGACAGCATTTCTTACGTTTTTCACAATTTTACGCGCAAAACAATCAATTGAATATAACTATAAAGGTAAAATCCTGCTTTTGCATGTTGCGGGTGACATTTTTTCTGATTTTTCTTCATACTTTTTAAATGCAGAACTTGCCAGATTGACTCATGTCTGCGTTGCCCTACATGAGAATCTTGTACGCCAGATATCCGTCCCAGTGCGCCGGGGTTTTACAGCTAAAGGCCTCTGAAAAGAGTACAGTCCTGCTCTTTTATTGAGATGTACATGGTGTTTTTTCTCCTCGCTCAACCGTGATGGACTGATGCTGCTGCCTCGGGCTCTGTCTTTATTTGTACCCTCCTTCCCGCTGAAGAAGAAGGTTTGCCCTGTGAGATATGAAAGGACCGAAGCAGACTTGAATAGGACTCACTAATAGTGCGACGTTTGTTCTGAGCTGCAGCGAGAGTCACAGGGGTTGAATTTGACTTTGTTTAGATGATTGTGGGTTGTTTAGTGTCTGGTTTCTCTGGCATACTCTAATCTTAACTGATTCATGTTCTCTAAAATGTTGCTGCATGTTGTAAACCTTTCTCATCTAGTAAATCTATCACCAGTCATTCAAGGTTTGTACTCGGCGTCAGGATTACTGTGTCAGGTGATTCAGCTCAATTATTTTATTTTTTTTACAGTGTTTTTAATCCCTGACAGATACAATACATACAATATCCCTGATTGTTTAAGGGTAACTTTAAGTTTAGGTGAGGTGAAGCTTTTTGTGGCTCCAGAGGAAGCTGCATGCAATTTTATAAATTGCATCCAGTGATGTCACCTCAGTTGCATTGTGGGTAATGAAGGCATCTGGATTCAGTCAAACATGGCAGTCCTATAACAGTGTCGGACTCATTATTGACAGTTTAAATCAAATAATGAGAGATATCACCTTTTTCTTCCTCGATTTCAAAACCAGGCGCCTACATTACCCACAATGCCACATAGCCACTTAGTGACATCACTGGAGGTCATTCCTCAGCTTACATGCAGCTTCCTCTGGAGCCATAATAGGATTTATGCTACTTTTTCACTAATGCAGCATTACTCCCTAAAACCTGTAAACACACGTTAATGTGAAAAATTGGTGACTCTCAAAAATGTCCTGAAACCGGTTTGTTGCAGTGACACGTTTTACATTATCAGCGCAGTTCGCCCAAAAAGAAATGGAAGACGGTGAGCAGTAACGGCCCCCAAACGACAAGAAACAACAAAAAGGAAACGCACGCAAAGGAAAATGTCGCAAACTGGTTCCAACCCACGCGGTTTGACTGGCAGGCAGCGCAAAGCAACCACAGTGAGGAGCTCCCTACAAGATAAAACAAGTCACTTTGGGGCGTCGCTTGAATTATTCACGGATTTGAAGCTGAAACATAAAGAGGTACTCTAGTAATTTAGTGATGCACCGTCGCAGGAAAGTTTGAGGACACTTCTCTAAAGCTACAGACGACATGCAAACTAATCTCACAGGCCGGGCAGTCGTCACGAAGACGAAAAACTGGGATGAAATTGATGAAGTGGTCCTTTAAATCACAAACTCTCCTCTATAGCATCACGTTGGAAATTAGGTCAATTACTGCATTTATAATGCAATCAGACGTTAAGTGTTTATTTACAGGATAAGGAGCATTTTAATCATGAATAATCTTTACATTCAAGCAGTGCAATCAAACATCTTTACTCCCTGTTCAACTGAATTGAGCTATAATCAACCGACATCCTGCCTCCTGCATCCTTCCCACAATCCCCCTGTGATCCAGATCATCGAGATCCTCCTCGTGTCGTTGAATTAGATTATTGTCACGTAAAACTAGATCACAGGAGGTGTTTCATGTTTTTAATGCATATTGTGCGTTACTGCACAGCCACATACAGCAGACTCCTCCTGACTCAGTGAGTGAGAAAGTGGCGCCACCTTCTGGTTTGAAATGAGCACAGGCCATGATGTCACTTGGTTGATTCCTCCCCTGGTGCTGTAAAGTTCTGATATGCCTATAATTTAGTCATATAACTGTGATGCTCTCATCTTCTTATTCAGCAGATCTCTGGATTGAAATGCAGAATAGCAGACGTATTTGTTGCCCCATCGGTCGCTTTATCCTTTTACATCCCTTTATTCCCTGCATGGGACCAATAAAAACTCATCTTATCTTGATACATTTTGCAATCGAGCTGCAAGAATATGACAGCAATGATAGTCGAGATTAAAAATAAACTGGGAACGACTTAAAAGGTCTTGAATAATGAGGTGTTTTCAGCTTTGAGAACACAAAAACGTCAAGAAAAGATGACATTATCACAGAAACAGCAATGCAGGTTCGTGGAAGGCAGCAAAACAAATTGTGACATCATTACAGAAACAATAAAAGACTGAAACACTGAGATGCAGCCAGCGATTCAAAGGTCTAAAACCGTTTTAGTATTTCTGCAGATTTAAACACCAAAATGCAGCACAACAGCACCACAAACCTGGCCCTCAAACACAAAGTCAAGGCTGCTTGAGGGGCCCTAAAGACAGCCATTCACTGGTTGTTTGTTTAATGCAGTGCTTTCATTTTCACTTCACTGTCTACACTTTACATTGCGCTAGCTGTCAAATGAACCCCTCCTTATTGAAATAATCCAGCAATTCAGACATGTGACACACCTGGGACGCCTCAGCTGCACCTCTATCACACTGGATTAGAGTCATTTACGAGTGTGTGTGTCGTGGTGCACACTGATGACAAAGCAGCACCGGTGAGGTAGACACAGATCCGGGAAATATGGATTAAAGATGATGGCGTGTATGAATAAATAAATGTTGCAGCCGCAGTTGCTTATAGTCGGTGCACACAGAGATAATCATGATGAAATGTGGATTAGGACATTTGAAATCTGGGCTGCATGCTCATATGAAAATGTAATAATATCAGCAGTTGTGTAACTGCTGTACATTTACTTGAGTATTTCAGTATCATGCCCATAATCTGCATGTGCAAACTACTTGATTTGCAGCTAATAACTAATTAATGCTTTGTTTACCACCCATTAATACATGAAGTAATTAGATATCAGCCTATGGGAGTGTAATTCTACAATACGTTTATATTGGATTATTGTTTCAATCCATAATAATGCATTATATCTTAGAAAATGAATGTACACATTCAAGTTCAAGTGCCTCAGATGTGTGCAGTACTTGAGTAAATGTACTTAGTTAATGTGTACGTCATGCATAAACAAAACAGCATGTCCCCTCCGTTCATGTGAAGGGATTAGGCTCAGGGATTAGAGACAGATGTAAACCAGAAGTCGAGATCCAATCTAATTCTGCTGCCATCACAGCAGAGGAAATGTCACTGCCGGGGTCAAGATTAAACGCGACCCGCCTTCTTTTACATCCTGGTCGCATTCCCATTGGCCCGCTGCTTGAGCGACGGCGCCGTCGTCCAATAGGAACACAGAACGGGGACCTGCGGGGAGAACCGCTGCGCAGATGTGTGTACAGAAGACAGCGCAGGTTTTTTTTACTGAGAGCAGGAATAAGCGCTTGAGAGGGAGTCACGATCCGCTGAGGCACTAAAACACGCAAGGTCAGCTTTATATTGTGTGTCATTACGATAATAATATAAATTAAGTGTGTTAGGACGTAGAATTCGTGTTTTATCGTGACTTTAATCGCCTGTAAACTCGGGAGAGAGCGGTGACATAGCTAGGTTGTCTCGTATTTGTTCATTTAAAGTAGCCTGCTCACTTAAAAAAATGCTAATTCGTGTTTGCTAGGATCATTTTCACAACATATTCGAGTTATTTACGTGCAGGTTTCAGCCTCTGTCGCCTTTGTGCATGCTTTGTTAAGACTAGCCTTCTCAGTTTGACTCATAAATGGGCTTTAAAAAGTAATTATCACGATATAATTCAGTATAAAACAGGCTGGTGTGGTTTTACATTGTATTTTGTGTTTGTATGCAGCCTTTTAAAGTTATTCCAGCCTTTTAAGACAGTTGTTTTACCCCTACACATGCTTGAAAAGCACATTTATGGGAGATAATCCAATAATGTGCATGTTCATATCGATCTCTATAGTCTTTGTTGTTAGTGTGGAAACATTTTAAATGATTACTAATCATTTTAGGAGGGTGGTTGGGTTTTTTACAAGCCATTTCCTGATGCCAACGTGCACGTCTAGTGTGCTCCACTTTCATTTCTTGTCATCTCTTGCATGCTTTAATTCCTGAGACATGAAGCAGCAGCTGTTGGATTTTTACTATAACAGGATCTGCCATTCATGACATCTGAACCACGGTCTTGAAAAGTGAAGGAGGACTGGCAAGGGCTGTCACGACCCGCTCGTTTAGAGGTCATTCATTTGTCCCAGTTCTTCATTATTCGCCCTTGTGTCAAGGTGCTTTTCTGTCCCCTCTCACACCACCTTCCTTGTCTTGTTAATCTGCAATCCCTCATCGCTTTACACTTAGATGCATGATTGAAAATGACACACACTCACGCACAAAATTCCCACAGTCCTGAACACAGCGCAGTACACCTGACAAGCTCAGTGTGTGTGTGTGTGTGTGTGTGTGTGTGTGAGGTAAACCATGGCCTCTGAAAGCTAATGATACAAGGAGGGAGACTTTGCTCTTTGGTTGCAGCCTCCTCTGACATTTATTCCATTACGAGAAGCGAGTCTGGCCCCAGTCCCACGTTTACACCAAACTTTAACATACGGCTCTGTTTGACGTGGTCGGGTTTGTTCCCCCTGACTGAAATCTGACAACAGATTACTCCAGCTGACTGTTTAGGTCCAAACACAGTGAAGGTTTTAAGCTGTATTCAATACAGAAAAGTGTACCCAAGCTTTCTATTTGACCCTGAGGAGCATTTAAAAATGTGTGGGTGTGTTTGGCACATTTGAAGTTCAGATATTAAGCTGGAGTGTCTGATTAATCAGTGACTAGTCTGGGCCCTGTTCTCTTTCTTCTCGCTCGAGACAACTGCAACCTTGAAATGTCTCTGAAGTGTGTCCACCCCTTTCAGAAAAAAGAAAACCATTGTTCTTCTTAAGCCGAATCGAAAAGGAAAATGTGATGCTTTCCTGTTCTCCCATAGCTGCAGGCTGGTTTATCGCCACTTTCACTTTCAGTTTCATTGAGTAAAAACTCCCTGAAATGCGCTTGTGATCATCCAACTTGTTTCATCCTGTCTTTTTGGGTACTTTCACATCTCGCACGTAGTAACTGTTAACCGTAGAAGCAGGGGAATGTGGCCAGGCTGCGCTGCCAACTGAGCTGCAGTTACTGAAATGTAGGAGTGTCTATTAACTATTCAAGTACCTCTTTTGCAAAACTAGAGCACACAAACCTGGAATCAGGACTAAGCCCGTCACAAATAAGGTTGTAGCTGTATGAGATTAACAAATTCTGAAAATATCACAGTTGCATGTATCTCAACATACAGTATTGAGGATCTTTTATTATTGTTATTATCAATGGGATAGTAGTATTAAAGTAGTAGTAGTATTTGATTTAATAACACTAATATGGAAGGTTTAAATACTGTTGATGAGCAAATGGACACTGTAATGGTATGATTGTCAAATTTCATTCCGTATATTGCTGCAAAATAGTCACCTAATTACTTTTTGTATATATAATTGTCATTTTAAGAGTGTTTTATGCTGATATAATGATAATAAAATAGCGTAAAACTGCAATTAAATTATTAGCATGTAAACAAACGTGCATGTAAACGCAGCGGGTAATGATGAGGTCAGGCAAAATGATTGAGGTCTGTTTTTTCTTTCCCCGCTTTCTCATTTCACAGATGTCGTATGCCAGTGACAAGCTGTACAGGGAGTACCTAATCAAGAATATGCCGACCATTGTGACCAAGGTGAAAGCGAGGGAAATAGTGCCCTATCTGCCTTGCTTGACTGATCATGACAGGGTAAGTTTCATCAGCTATAATGACTCTGAACTAGTGCACTACATGAACAGTAAAGTGACAAACTGATGTGTTTTTCACTTGTAAAATAAAATCTAATTTTAGGAAACGATTGAGGCCAAAAGAGAGATGTATGGGAACTACAACAGCATGGTGCTTCTTCTGGACTGTCTGAAGAGACGAGAAAACTGGCCCGAGCAATTCATCGAAGCACTTGAGGCGTGTGGCCATCCGACTATGGCAGCTGAGATTAGAAGAGAATACGACGCTCGGAGAGGCATCAACAGTAAGTCAGCACAACACTTTGGATGTTTTGAATGTGTGCGTTCAGTCAGATGTAAATGACATTGTTTGCTTTGCCCCAGATTCCAGCCCCAGCTCTCCTCCAACGACTGTCACCAGGGCACACGTCCATCCAACCCCATCTGCCAGTCATCTGCCCATCCCAGAGCGTGGTGGAGCCAGTCAGGCTGCTGCTACTGCTGCTGCTGCTGCTGCTCCTCCAGCTGAAGCAGCAGCTCCTCCAGAGCCAGCTGCCCAGGCCTCACCCCCACTGGACGTCCCCGTGCAGCCACAAGCCAGAGTTCCCGAGGCTGTTTCTCCACCTGAGCCTGTCGCTGAGCCTCCACAGTCGACTCAAATCGAAGTGGCACCTGCTCCATCAACACCTCCTCCTTCCCCTGAAACCCCACACACTGAGGCGACAACAGCAACCCCACCTCCTCAGAGGGAGATCAATTCTCACCAGGAGCCGGAGGAAAACTCTGAATCAGATATCCAGGATATTTCTGGTGATAATGGTGTGACTGCCGGAAACGGCGACGTATCGATCAGCTCTGTAGACACTCCATCCTGCCCTGATCCTCTCCCAACAACAACAACAACAACAACAACAACCACAGAGGTCAGGCCACCACAGAGTCCCTCTCCGACTCAGATAGACTCCGATGTGACCGATGGATCAGATTTCCTCCTGACGACGCCAGAGAAGCCTCCAGTCCAGGACACCACCCCTCCTGTGAACATAAAACCTGCTGTTGTCCTGCAGCCTGAAGAGACATCTGAACCTCCTGCCACACAGGTGAACACCTAAATATGCTTCATTACGAATTATTAATAAAAAAGATTGAATTATTATTATTATTATTATTATTAAAGAATTGAATTATTGAATAAATCCTACCTTTGTGAAGCTTAATGTGTTTAGTTTTTGAGAAACAGTATATCAGAGAGGGATTAATTCAACTAAACCTTGTGGCAGCTGTCAGTTGAAGTGTTTTTACTTGACTTTAGGGCTGCAAGGGCTGCTGTTTGGTCAATAAAACGTCACGAAAATTGTTTCCCACAGCCCAAGATGACGTGCTTAAATGCCTTGTTTTGTACACAACTCAAAGACATTCAGTTAAAGTCTTAATGGAGGAGAGAAACCATAAAACACTCACATTTAAGAAACTAGAATCAGAGAATTTTGTGTCGTATAATACTTGACAGCTAATCAAGTAATCGGTGCAGCTCTACTAGACTTCATCACAATGACGCCGACTTCCTTTTTTAAAACATAAACTTGACAAGTATCAATTTCACCTGCAGGTTGTTGAAAGCAGCCCGCAGACAGAAACTGCACCTGCAACCTCCCCCCTGCCTGGTGCTGCTGGGATCGACAGCTCTCCCTGTGATGACAGCGACGTGTGTCTGAGCAAGCCTGGCCAACTTGTCAGCATTTATCCACAAAACAATGGCAGCCCTGCTGTCCCCGCACCCAGCCCGCCAGCGGAGCCCTACTCGGGTAACAGTGACCGACTGGAAATAAGCGAGGCCGCACCAGACGCTGTGAGCTCGGCCCACGCCCCCACATGCTCTGCTGTCAGCTCCACCACTGAGATCACAGTGTCTGCACTGCCGTGCCAGGAGAACGGCGTCGCTCTTAACCACAACGAACCGGAGGAGAACTTCTATGAGTCTACTGGTCAGAGTTTGGGACTGCAGGATGTACGGGAGAATGTGGTGCAAATATCCGAGGAGCCGTCTATTCTCAACTTGGACGGCCAAAGCTCAACACCACAAGCTCAAATTTTAAACGGCGACGCAGCCAAAGAGATCGCCTCTGCGCCACCGATATCTTCTAACGCTGCCGATGCTGTATCGAGCTTGAACACCCCCTCCAGTGAGAACCACCACCCGTCTGAGCCTGCGGCAGCTGAGGCTTCACTAGAGCCGAAGACCCTGCAGGATTCAAAGGAGATTTCTCCCTCTCGCGCCCTGCCAGCTAATACAAAGTACATTCTGACCGCTGCAGGGGTGGGCGCCTGTGCACTGCTGATGGCGTGGAAGTTTAAGAATTAAGGGGACTTAGTACCTTTTAAAGGAAGAGAAGATTAAGGCTTTAAGGCTTGGGAAAGAGGATCTTGAGGGTATGGTGCCTTATTGCAGTCCCTGGACTGGGCTGGCGTGAGGCAGCTGTTTAATAATTACCTATAGTAATAATAGCTGACTCGCCAGACCTTTGATCATGTCATTAATTACTGGCCTGTTAGGAAGCCGGACTGTGTTTTATTATTTTACCCTTGAATGAAATCGACCTTAGTGAGCAGAAACCAAATCTACCCTTCGTATCGTGGTTATGGAACTGGGTTGGAATCTCAGGTTATGTGTGCACTAGCTGCAAATATGTGGTTTGTAAAGGTTCACAGAAACTGTGTATTAATGATGGAAATGTTCATTCCTCTGATAAAAACGCCCCTTATAAGACGGTTGGCTGTCATCCAGTGAGGATTAAAGAAGCAAGGATCTGAATTTTACTGGGTTTGGACTGTGGGAGGAAGAGAACCAGAAAAACACTTTTCCTTTCCTGGTTTTAGTGGGAAGTGGTGCTTTTAATGATGGCAAGTGCACTGTCTGTATTTATTTGTACATATATGTATACAAACTATATAGTTCAAATAATGTATTTTAAGAAAAACTGATGTGTCAAATCGTTCCAAAGCAGTTATTATGTCTCACATTCAGCGTTCAAAGAATTGAAAAATTGAATAATTGTATTTGGATCACAGTCTCGACCAGTGGTCTCAAAGTGGGGTCCTTAGCAAAAAGGGGAATCATTTAATTGCGCTATAAGTCTATTATTTAGTTACTGTTTTAGTCATGGGTTCCACACAC
>OMLP01009276.1:20831-35903 GCA_900302685.1 Spondyliosoma cantharus | reverse complement strand
CTTTCTCTTAAAGCATTTAAAGGCTAAATTCTTATGAGACGGGCATTCCTGGTCTTATTTGTGTTGGTTTAGGCTCCTTGAGAACCACTGGAAGAGCAGTTACTCCCAAACATTTTAAAACCATCGTCCAACTTGATAGTGATTTTATCTTCCAAAGCTCTGTGCTGTTTCTTTCTTAGCTACATACTTAACTGCGGTTTTAAGCGTAATTATTGCTTCTTTCTTTCGTATTGATGTTGGAAAATGTAATATAAAAATGTAGCTAATGTAGTCATCACCTATTTTTTTTTATTCAGTGAGATAATGCATAAAAATGTGCAATAAAAAAAAAACTGGGAATGTGCAAAAATCTTGCTGCACTTGGACGACACCCACTTTGGTGGCCGCTGGTCCAGACGATGTGCTTTTTGGCTGTTATTATAATGTAAATGTTTGAGATGACATTTTATTTTTCCAAGTATTCGTCCCCTTTAAAAGAAATACGTTTCTCTGTGATATGTTCTGTAAGATGGGGATTTCATTGTAAATAGTGTCGTCGATACGATCAGTGTCAGGGGGAATAACATATTTAGAAGGTTTTTGCACTTTTTAGGAGGAAAGTTGAGCTGCAAAGATGCTTTGCGGATCAGATGTATCGTCGTGATGATGTAATCTCAGTAAGGGTTAGAGTTAGTTAGGTTTGAGCTCAATTCTCATGCTCTTGTTTCTAGCTATGCACTGCAAAATCATGTCAATAAACAAAAAAAATCAAAATGTGCATGTTGAATTCCCTTCAGAGAAACCACTAGTTTTGATAACATAATGCTGCTTTTTCTAACTTGTCGTTACACAGAACAAGGATGGCAGAACATCCTTCATCATGGGAATCCACTGTATCATGATTATTATGTAAAATAGAAAACATGTCGTACTTATTGGGTATACATTGATTATCTGCCTGGCTGATCATCAAGGCCAATATTCAGTTATTTGCTGATTATCGGTATGCGTGTTTTTTGTGTCCGATTGCCATTATAAAGCAAATAATTAGAAAATGTCTGTAGTCACCAGTCTGTTGTCTCGCTAAATGTTTTGCTCAATACACTTGTCATTGGTTACACGTCACATGTAATAGCCTGTCAACACTGAATAAACAGAATCTGCACAGTAGCTAGTAACTAAAGTTATCAAATAACTGGAGAGGAGTGTAAGTATTAAAAACAAGAAACAGAACGTCAATATACGCAAATACTATTTCTGACACTATTGACACATTAAATAAATATGTTTTATCAGTCCCCTTAAATACCAAGGAACCTTGAACGGTATCGGTATTTGCCCCTCGTACTACTTGTATTCACATATATAAATGTCAATTTATATATGTGAGAGGAAAGAATAGTAAGCCCTTTGCACTTTATCTTAATAATTTAGAAACTGAATATGGAATAAGGCTAAAGATGAGGAGAATGGGTTATGGATATTTATTTTTTCCCAAATAAACCATGTGTTTTACATTCAAAATGCAAAATAACATATTTATGATGAGCAAAATAATCCCCCAGTGTCCTCCAGTGTCACTCAGTATGATATACTGTATCTATATTATACAGTTACATGCTGTACATCTAGTTCTCATAATTCGTTGAGATTATAAAAAACTGTTGGTTTCGCTTTGCATTTTATGGAAACATGATGTTCTTTCCCCAAAAAATCTCAAGAAAAGTGTGACATCAGCATCCTTTTATAAACTCTCTGACTTGAGCGGATTGCATTCTGATTGGCTCTGGCGCCCTTCAATCAACTACTGGCCCCGCCCCCCTCAGCCCTGACAGCGAACATAAAAAGGACATGTACCGCGGCCGTGTGACGAGACAGCTACTTAGCTAGCTAATTAGCTAGCTCGTAGAGCCGCGGACTTCATTGTCCGCAGAGATTATTGACGTCCAATAGTTTTATCGATCATAAAACTGCAGCATATATGTAGCTAATTGGTCATTTTAAATGGCGTTCAATGGCCACCAACGCGAGGATGAAGGTATCGACGAGGACGAAACGCCCACGAAGCAGCCGCGCTCCGAGAAGGAGATGCCCGGTTGTCTCAAGACCGAGCCCCACAATGAGGCATCCGCCTCGGCAGGAAGATCCACATCCGAGCGGCGGACGTCCAACTCGACGATGAGACATCGGTCCGACTCGGTGAAGAAAACAAGGCCGCGTAGGTGTTCACATTTCTTCGCGTGGGCTTAGTGTATTTACTGGGGGAGATGATGGCATCGTCGCATGTTTACAAAAAAAAAAAAAAAAAAATCAAAAGGCGTTCCCCCCACAAAAGACAGCCAGTGGAAATACAGATTTAGGAAGAAAATCATTTAAGTAGCCACACAAACACCTAAAAATAAATGGTGCGAATCTGCTAAATGTGCTGTGATGATGCTAAAACGGAGAAAATTCATTTTGTTACAGTGTAATATCGGTGAGCTGTAGTGCCAGTAAATAGCCTGGATCTATTTTGCAACAAGATGGCGTTCGTGGTACACACTGTACCGCTGCTTCTGAGGAGGATGGAGCTGCATGTCATTATGTCCGCCAACAATGAGACATCAGATGCATAATGTCCCCACTGCCACTGAGCATTTAATTTGTAAATAAAATAAAAATGGAATATTATCATCAAAATATGAATTGGTGAATAATATTTTTGCATTTATTTATTTTTTTTTCTCTCTCTCTCTCTCTCACATCTTGCAGCATTTCCCTGGTTTGGCATGGACATTGGAGGCACCCTGGTGAAGCTGGTGTACTTTGAGCCCAAAGACATCACAGCAGAGGAGGAGCAGGAGGAGGTGGAGAACCTGAAGAGCATCCGCCGCTACCTCACCTCCAACACCGCCTACGGCAAGACGGGCATCAGGGACGTGCACCTGGAGCTGCAGGACCTGACGCTGTGCGGCAGGACGGGCAACCTGCACTTCATCCGCTTCCCCACGCATGACCTGCCCGCCTTCCTGCAGATGGGCCGCAACAAGCACTTCTCCAGCCTCCACACCACCCTCTGCGCCACGGGAGGGGGGGCGTACAAGTTCGAGTCTGATTTCCGCACGGTGGGTCTGCGCGTGGCGTCTTCTTTTCCTTTTTGGTTTGGTTTTGTTGCAGGCTTGGACAGCTGAGACGGACAGGGAGGAGAGGAAATCCACGCGTATTTATAGCGTGTGATGGAGATTTACTGCAGGGGTGGAGAGCACTGGAAATCCACATCCTGTGAAAACTAGCGCAAAAGGTCCTTTTTTAAATAGCTGTCTTATTTTAGAAAATCCTAATGCAACTGGCAAGAAATCAAAGCAATTTAATGTTCTGACCAGGGCTGCAGTTATCCATTTATTTGTCCAAGTGTCCAACCAACAGTCCAAAACACAAACACTCTCCATTAACTATCAGATATGACAAAGACGAGCATCAGATCCTTACATTTTAGAGGCGAGAACCAGCAGATATTGCAATTTCATTCGATTAATCAGTCATCAAACAGCTGGCAATAATTTTCTTTCCATCAACTATTCGGCTAATTGTTGCAGCTCCATTTGTGACACATTAAGATCACTTTGCTGCCTTCTGCATCGCGAGAAAGCAACAGAAACGACAACAAGATAAACCATGACGTTCATTTATGCGAGGAAAATTCCGTGTAAATTCAATGCAGATGAATAAAACACGGGGTGAAATGAGTCAAAAGGCTATTTTTGTCTTCTGTAGTCGGCTGGCCATGGTGTTAAAAATGCTTCCTTAAATACGCCAAGGCTAAAAACAAAGAGAAAACAAAACAGGGCACGCAGGTTAAAGACTGGAAAAGGACAGATAGTTGTTCAGAACTGTAAATCAATTGAAGCAGACTGTAATAAAGGTTCCTGTTTTTTTTCGCCCCCCTGCTGTCCCTCCTCGCCCCGTTTCCTGCCTGTGTTCTCCTGATCACATCCCCTCAGTGATGTAATCCATGTTCTCTCTTTCTTCTACAACAACAACAAAAAAAGATGGCGGACCTGCAGCTTCACAAGCTGGATGAGCTGGACTGCCTGATCCGGGGGGTGCTGTACATCGACTCGGTGATGTCCAGCGGACCCTCGGAGTGCTACTACTTTGAAAACCCCACTGACCCGGATCATTGCGTCCAGAAGCCCTACACGCTGGAGAACCCCTATCCTCTGCTGCTGGTCAACATAGGGTCTGGGGTCAGCATCCTGGCCGTCTACTCTGAGAGCAACTACAAACGAGTTACGGGGACCAGGTAATTATCAGCGATGGAGGTGCACTATTATGCTGTGCAGCCCTGTTTTATACCTTTTTATACAGATTAAATTGGTAAAAAAAAGGTCTTTAAAAGCATTAAATTGGAGTGTTCGATGCCAGTAGACGCCATGCTTCACCTTGAAACTTGTGGCAGGAATTTTTCACTGTCTCCTGATATCTTGTAGACCTAAAATGTTACCAGATAATTAGAGAAGATCATGTGTATGCTTGTTTGTCTTTGTTCAAAATCTGACCGTGTAATGTCAGTGATGGAGGGATGGAGCAGTCAAGTGCAGAACAACAGACAAGAAACAGAAACGCGACATTAGGGATACCGGGTTATAAAAGTGGCGACTAGGTTTACAGGAGGGCGGCCTGTTGGGTGACGTCTGCCCTCCGTGTCTCCCCGGCGTGAAAAGGTTTTTAACCAAACCACTTTCCTGACCGACTGTTTAGCTGTGAGACTGTGAGTTTAATTCAAACGGTCCTTTTTTTGGGAGTGTGGTTTAGCTTAAAGTTACTGATGGGTTTTCCCTCCTCCTACGCGCTCTGCCGGGTTTATTTTTACTTGTGGTTTCTCTGTCTGGTGGTTCTGAAAAGGCCTCGTGAACGCCGGGTTCTCGCTCATAATGGCCCCTTGTGTTCAGAAAGAAACACTAGATGAGTGGGTTTGAATTGGGAGTCTGTAATGTGCTTTCTTTCTCTTTTGTCCTCAATTTCAGACTCCCGAGTTAGACGTTACAATCCCTGCCCAGCCAAACACTGATGTATTTACGTTTCTAGCATACCAATAGTTCATATATCATCCGTGTGCGTTCACAGCCTCGGTGGTGGGACCTTCCTGGGCCTGTGCTGCCTGCTGACCGGCTGCTCTACTTTCGAGGAAGCTCTTGAAATGGCTTCCCAGGGGGAGAGCACCCGAGTGGATAAGCTGGTTCGGGACATCTACGGAGGAGACTATGAGAGGTTTGGACTGCCAGGCTGGGCTGTAGCCTCAAGGTGCGGGTTTACAGCAGCTTTTTTTCCCACCTTTTTAACTGTAGAGCCTGCTTTTTTTTAATGAAGCAGGGAACCGGGACGGTGCTAAATTTACTGTTTCCTGACCCAGGGTGAAAACAAGAAGCCTTGATATCAGTTCCATGTACAATGAGCAACTGAAAACCGACTTTTTTTTTTATTACAATTAGCTTCCTTATTTGGACAGTTTGATGCATATTAGTACAGAAAATCACAGTACTTGTTCGTCTAACATGGTTTGTGTTTTTTTTGATCTGGTAGTTTTGGCAACATGATGTCCAAAGAGAAGAGGGAGTCGGTGTCCAAAGAGGACCTGGCCAGAGCAACGCTGGTCACCATCACCAACAACATCGGCTCCATCACCAGGATGTGCGCTCTCAATGAGGTCAGGGACGGGATTTTATTATTGTGTGTTAGACGAGTGTTTGTATCGGCCAGGTTGTTTTTAAAAAAAAGGGTTTAATTAAGGTTGGCCCGTTTGTGGAAAAGTCCAGCCCCCCGCCGGCGTCCCCCGCTGGTCGTTTCCTCTTTGCGTTCAGCCTCTTTACGGTGCTGCCTTGTGGCGTCTTGATCAAGCAGCATTGTACAGGGCTATGAAGGCGGAGAGGAGGTAAGCTGCAGTGTCTTCATTTGCTACATAGATGAGAAAGAAAACATTTAACAAATTGAAACCAGCAAATGTTTGACTGTTTTTGCTAAAAAAAAAAAATATGACTGAAAAGATTAATTGATTATTTAATAAAAAGGATCATAATGGATAATATTTGTCGGCTCATTATTATTTCCTCATTCTCTTTCATTACCAAGAACATAGAGAGGGTGGTGTTCGTGGGCAACTTCCTCAGAGTGAACACCCTCTCCATGAAGCTGTTGGCCTACGCCATGGACTACTGGTCTAAAGGACAGCTCAAGGCGCTCTTCCTCCAGCACGAGGTAAACGACTCATCCTCGTATCAACCGCTGCGTTTACGATGAGCTCAGTCATTTCTAACCGTCTCTGACTTTCACTTAATTTTTAGGGCTACTTCGGAGCTGTTGGAGCCTTGTTGGAGCTCCTGCATCCGTCCTAATCCGTCCCAAAACTGCATCCAAAGAAGAACTTCGTGTCGATCTGCTGCAAAGACCATTAGCACTTTAGCCTTTTCAGAATGACGGCGGGATGTTGCGCCAGCCGTTAGACAGTTACTGTTACATTTGTTTTGGTTGCGGCGGGTAAAAAGTCAAACATTTGGAGGTCCTGTCGTGTTCTCTGGCCTCTAAATGTCGATGCACATCTGCTGTTGTGGTCAGTGGATAGAAGTCTGTGTCCTGCCCTGACAAAAGAGTCATTGTCTGCAGGACTTTTTTTTTTTCAGAAACAAGTTCGGTCTAAAAACATCTCAAGGAAGTTCACCACAGCTGCCTGAAATACCGTCGGTCAAAAAAAAAAAAACAAAAGTACTCGCTATTACGTATTCTTGTCTTGTGGGCTTAACTAATCCTTCAGTGGAGATCAGGTCCTGGGCCCAATATTAGCAAGTACTTTTTATGGTTTATTTGTATTCCTCGTACACACCAGGTGGATGGGAGTCGCCTCAGTTGTCTGTTGATATCCTTTAAGCTACACCTACATACCTGTAGCTCTAAATGAACATGGCTTTTAAAAGTCATGGATGATATCTTTAGCGGTGACTTTTCTATCAGCTGTTCTGTCAGGCGACATATTGTCCTCGTGCTCCTATTCACCTGGTGGTCTTAATAAACCTAAACAAAACACTGGGAATCATTTCCAAACACTTATTTTTATTTTTTTATTATTTGTGAGCATTTACTAATCGTCACCAAGGGTTTTCCCGTCACTGGATGTTGAATAACATTAAAACTTGCGTGTCAGTCTTTCAAATGACAAAGGTCACATTTTACCGTATTCTTTAATAGCAACATTAACTGTTACTGTTTATATATATATGGTCAGTCGTGAAGATTGTTTCTGCCTCTTTCAGTGGTGAATGTTCTGTTACGGTAGTTTTCCTAATTTTAAATCGATGTTTGTAAAGTTTATGAACTCGGGTTTTTACTCGAAGCTGTCAGGCTATCAGGAAATCGACAATCAGTGTTGGGGTTAGTGACAGAAACTACACAGCACCCTTTCCCCAAACCTCTTGCCCTGCTGAAGTGCCCTTGAGCCACTGCATCCCTTTCATTGTAGAGAGAAAGCAAAGCAAGATGAAAGATATTGATTAATGTGAAAACGGGTTGAGTCAGGGCATTACATCCCTGATATTTCTCCCCGAGTTAAATAGAAGTTATTTTAATGCAGAAGCTGGATGCGTCCCTCCAATGGAGGTTTATGTCACGTGACCGCAAACGATTTCTGTCTTAGGACCATCTTCAGTACGCACTGAAATAAAATATCAATAGGTCGCGTTCATCAATTTAGCGACGTCGAACTTGAAACATTTTGAAACTTTGTGTCTCTTGACGTGCGTGTCATCAGAGCTGTTGCACGTCCCACCATTTAATTTCATGCTTATCCGTCCCAATTTGAATGTAATCTCTTTGCTCAGTAATCAGTCCATTGATGGATTACAGGGACCAAAATGAATCACAACCCACCCAATGACGAGATTTGACTCCCAAAGTTGTTGCAAATTCAGTGGACACAATTTTTTTTTTTTTCAGCCGTCGGTCTGCACGTTGTATTCAGTAAGCTGATTTTAAATGAAGTGCCTGTCATGTTTTTGTATAGAATACATTAACGTGTCCAGCAGTGTGATTTTAAAATGAGACAAACTGATGTGTGATTCTCAAGGTTTCCCTCTGTTGTCTGCTTCTACTTTGCGAAGAAAAAAAATGTACTTTTTGTAACAGAGTTACAGATTTCTTATTGCATTGTCACGATTAAATCAATCGTTTCATATCTTTGTGTGACTTGCGTTTTTATGAGAGAACTTTTCAGGTAAGTGTTACCGGTTGAATGAGACACACCTCCTTTTACTACATTTTAGTGGTGCTCATATTTTTTATTAATATTCTTATTTAAAAATCAGCATTTTTTTTGTTGGCCTTTAATCATGTGATTCGAAATCAATGCCGAATTGTATAAGTACTCTGAAAGAATAGGACACACCTCTTTTTATTGAGTTTTAGTGCTCCCCATATTTTTTATTAATATTTTTAATTAAAATTCAGCATTTTTTAAATGGAGTTCATGTCATGTGATTCCAAATCAATGCAGACTTGTATAAATACTCTCAAAGAATAGAACACACCTCCTTTTTTATTGAGTTTTAGTGCTCCCCATATTTTTTTAATGAATATTCTTAATAAAAAATCAGCCATTTTCATAATAGATCATAATAGATCAATGCCGAATTGTACAAATACTCTGAAATAATAGGACACACCTCTTTTTATTGGATTTGAGTGCTCCTAATGTGTGTTTATTAATATTTTTAATTTAAAATCAGCATTTTTTTTGCAATAGCTTACATGTCATGTGACCCATTGACTCAAAATCAATGCCGAATTACCTTCCTCTACTACTTTAATGAGACACAACACTTTTAACTGGATTTCAGTCCTCCTCATATTGTTTTTTTTTTTATCAATATTTAACTCATATTTCTTGAATTTTACTGGTGGTTCTATTTTCAAAAGGAAACTTGTCCTCAGTTATTTTCCGGCTGTAAATCTGCAGACACGTCGCGCCTCCTCAGGCACGTAGCCTCCGTGTGAAATAAATGAAATGCACGTTTTTGGGGTTTATGCAAGAGGAGAGGCAGCCTGTTACAGAACCATCCATGAAAGAGTTAGTGTCTTTCTTTCCAGGGAGGAGATCCAGCCCACTCCAGCCTCCTCCTCCTCCTCCTCCTCCTCACTGAGGGCTGCACAGCTGGCAATTTAAAGACAATAACGCCGTCAGGAGTAAATTGGCTGCTAGGTGGACCACTGCCCCGCAGATCAGACCTGTGTTTGACGGAGGACATGAATTAACACAAGTGCTGGGACATTAATTATTCCTTTTTTTTAGTCTGCGGGGGATTCAGTCTGGGAGCGTGTGGATCAGCTCCCCTCCTCCTCCTCCTCGTCCTCCAGCTCCCCACTCTCCACTGGAACCGTTATAACCTCCTCACACTGCAAACATAAGGTAAGAAACGCCTCATAACACTGAACAGTTTTGTGTTGAGATGAAGAAAAACGCAGGTTAGAGTCGAGATTTAGCTGCAAAACTCAACATTTAGCTCCATGATCTGAAAGAAGGAAGCAGCCTTATAAGTTACAGTCAGGCTTTTCTAACTCTGTGAGGCAGCAGTGTGCCGTAAAATCACCAAGCTCCATCTACAGAAGTGTATTTTTTTTCATTATGTATTCATATATGCAAGTAGATCTCCCTCCTTAACCATCAGGATGCTGATCATTAGAGGGGGGAAAATGTCAGGAATGCTGCAACAGGGGAGCAAATTTGTTCCCCAAAGCCAAATATAGACTCGGAAAAGTAGTCTGAGGTGTATTCAAAGGAATTC
The DNA here is from genome assembly GCA_900302685.1 of Spondyliosoma cantharus. Lineage (NCBI taxonomy): Eukaryota > Metazoa > Chordata > Actinopteri > Spariformes > Sparidae > Spondyliosoma > Spondyliosoma cantharus. The sequence continues at coordinate 26,118 of OMLP01009276.1, read as the reverse complement.
CTGCTTGTGTAAATGTGCTAAAATACACTTATTAGGGCTGAATAAGACGTGGATTCATTTATTTATGCTTTGAATATCAGATGTATGCAACATTTGGGTTGCAAAATCCTCATTCTCACTTTGTTGGAAGCCAGCAAGCCTGCAGCTGTAATATAAATGTTTATTAATTGCTTCACGGTCCAGATGCTCTGCAGCTGTTCTCCACAAGTTAAGTGCAGAAACTTTCCGTCGGTGGGAGTTTTTCTGATTTCCCAAAGTAGCTGATAAGACAGATCAAGTGTCACGCCGGAGGGGAATAAACAGATAAAAAGTAGTTTCTCTCTTTGAGCTCGTGGTGGTTTTGTATCTGGGCTTTGTACAAACCCTAATTGCACTTTCTCAGAATTTCTACGTTTGACCGCCGTCTGTTTCTGTTTTGAGCCACTGCAGTCTTTCCATCTACACGTGATCTATAACGCAGCTCACTCCATCACTCATCCTGCCCTTTGTGGTGCTGCTTTAAAGTTTCCCAAAGTTTCCCAAAGTTCCTCCGAGGTCAACAACAGCAACACGCCGCAGCACGGTAGGAAAATCTCATCTGTTGCCCTGTTTTGTTTGGGTCTGACTGAGGGGCAACAAGGTGCAGACCTCTGGTAGTGATTAGCAGACACGCAAAACAGTGTGTTTGTGTTTCGGTGGGAATGTGTGTCGAGGCAACGCGGCCGTGCCGATGTGGAGAACCGCCGCCTGGTTGATTTGAGCCTTTCACAAGACCTGATCCATGAGCACATTGGTATGAAGAGTCACTGCTTCAGTGAAGGCGGCGAGAGAGGAAGAGAAACAGTTCAATGTGTGTGTGTGAGAGAGAGGCAGAGCGTTGGTTTGAATTAGTGTTGGCTTCTTTTTTTTTTTATTAAAGTCAGATACTTTGCACTGGGTGATGGATGTTCATTGGAACAAACGCTGCAGGATTTGTAAATAATCATATTATCAGGGCAGAAAGACACGTTTTTAGCTTTGATTGATCATTTTAAAGTAAATGTTAAATGCACAACGTGGTGGTTATAGCATAATGACACCATCTGCACCTTTAAAAGTCCCTTTCGTGCTGTTTCTGCTCGCCACTAGGGCACAAAATCCTGGGAAAATTAAAGTTTGCTGGTGATATCGTCGATGAATTGATAAACTCTGGTCTTGTCCTGTGTTGGTGGTCTTCTCTGAGGATAAAAAGCTGTCTTTACATCAGCGGCGCCAACGATAATACCACTTGGAAACGCTGTAGGGGGGGGGCGGAAGTTATTTGTTGAAGCAGCGGGTCCGTCTCCCTTTTAGGATAGTTCCAGTTAATTCAGTTTGGGTCTTGTTTTGCTTGCTGTTATCTCTATCAGTAGTGAGAACACTGCACTTGAGTAATTCCTAAGATCTGGAAGCATAGGAGACTTTACTGCAGCGAAGCCACATGGGAGGTGATTAGGCAGGTCGTGGAACGTTTAGAGACCATCTGAACTGTTTTAACAGAGGTTAAATGTTTGTACTCATCCCTCATTGCGCAGGAAAACCGTGTGTACGTGAACAATATGGCGAGTTAACTGTGCTGTTTGAATGTAAGGACCGTTAAAACAAGTCTACAGCTGCGGATTTCCTCCTCAGTCGCTCTTTAAAATGTCTTGTAGACGTCGTTCTCGCCTCCTTCCTGCTTTTTAAAGGGACGAACGCCAAACCAGGATCGATTGTAGCTGCTGGAAGACACCTGTTTATGTCACAGTGTCCAGTTTGACCGGTTGCACCCAATCAACCAATCTGATGGGCTCGTTGGGATCTGGACTTAAAAAGCTTTTAAGATTCAGAATATCTTCCGTGACTAAAGCTCAGTGTAAAGCGCGCGCGTGTCCGTCCACACACACCGTGAAACTGGACTCAGACGACGCAGTCGGCCCCCCAGACATGTTTTGGAAAAGGGCACGTTAAGGTTGTGGTCTCTGTACAAACACATCACACTACTGTACTTGTGTCTCCGGAGGGGGAACAACCCCCCACACTCGCTGAAAAGCTAAGACGGAGCGTCGCTGTCAGGTTATCAATAGCGGGTACTATGTTAGCGTGCAGCGCCTACAGGAAGGTTTTAAGAGAGCAGAGTGGACATACTGTAGGGAAAAGGTGGCCTGTTGTGTCGAGAATCATGAATGAACATCACAACGATTAACGTTTCCTGAGTGATGGTGGAAAACTGAACTTCAGCACAACGTCGTCATTGAAAGAAAAACGGGCAGAAAAGCCGTAGAAAGAGATGAACAAAGCGTGAAAGAGCGGCTGTTAATTTCATAAACGTTAGTGTAGTTGACGCCTGGACGTATTTAAAAGTTCCCTGTTATTCTTCTTCTTCTTCACTTCGCGGTCGAGTCAACAGTGAGCAGATGGTTTGAATCAAACTGCCGGAGCAACTCTACACTCTTTCATCAGTCGTGTTTCCATATGCCGAGTGTATTTTCAGCTCCTCTGTGCAGGTCTTCTTGTTTCCTAATACACGAGACCCAAAAACCGAGCATATATTTTGACAGGTGTCTTGTGGTGTCTCATTCTGACACTTAAAACTTGTCTTTCTGGTCAAAAAGACCACCACTGTATGCAGGATCACAGCAAGTACAGTCCATTTTTTTTTTTTGCAGTTTTCTAACCAGAGGGACGTCTGGGGCAATTTAGAGAAGCTTGGAGATATTATTGATGCGAATATGAAACCGTCTTCCTTTGTGATCTCAGATCTGTCTTTTCTTTCTTCTTCACGTGCAGCTGACATCATGGAGAAGTCAAGAAGCAGGCAACAGTTAGCACTCAGCCTTCTGTTTGGCTTCTGGTTAACTTGCTGTCTGGCCCAGACGACACCGTCAAGCAAAGCCACGCCGACACCCACGCCGGCACCCACGCCATCCCCGTCCCCCAAGCCACAGACCGAGCGGCTAAAGGTCAGACTGGCTGGATACCCGCGAAAACACAACGAGGGTCGGGTTGAACTTTTCTACAAGGGAGAGTGGGGAACCATCTGTGACGACGACTTCTCGATAACCAACGCCAACGTGCTCTGTCGCCAACTGGGCTTCGTCTCGGCCACGGGATGGACACACAGCGCCAAATATGGCAAGGGCCAAGGTAAGAGCGACCTCAGCCGCCTCTTGAGTTTCAGTTTCTGGGTTGATACACTGTGTGCTGCATTCATAGTGTTGAAAAAAAAAAACCTCTGAACTAAGTGCAACTGTGGAGAGCTCGCTGCTGTAAGCTCCCAGAGCACCAGTGTCTGACAGTCTGCTGCCCGTCCAGGGAAAATCTGGCTGGACAACGTGATGTGCGGCGGAGGCGAGAAGAGCATTGAATTCTGCAAGTCCCGCGGCTGGGGCAGCAGCGACTGCACCCACGACGAGGACGCCGGCGTCGTGTGCAAAGACGAGAGGATCCCCGGCTTCGTGGACCCAAACGTCATCGACGTGAGTAACATTTTAAGAGATTCCGTAATTCCGTCGCAGTAAAGATAATGTTCAGCGTTCGTTAAGAAGCTTTTATACGACCATAAACATTTGTGTTTACAGCCTATAGACTGTGAGGTTTAACGCCTCAGCGCCACGCCACCTGAAGCTGCGGCACACATGGAGCCGATTAGCTCCGGCTCTATACTATGTGTCTGAAAGAAGCAGCCTCTCCAAGAAAACCTGAGGTGATGATGTGTGTGCGGAGCTTTCTCAGTAAACCTGACATGCCTTACATAACATCGGTTCCTTTGTCTGATTTTTTGTGGGGTTGCGGAGAGGAGCCGGGTCGTGACCTCTGGGAAGCTGAGGGGCAGATGTGAAATCCAGCTCTCCTTCCTCAGCTTTCAGCTCTCGTCCAAAGACAGCAAACAAACTTGCATGCAGATAAACAGATATCCAACATGCCTTCGAGACTAGAGAGTACAGTGTTCGGTTCACTCTTCGGAAAAAAAAGGTCTGTGTCTGATTAGTTTGGTTTGTGGTGTGTGGTTTTTTAAATGTTTTTTTGCCAGTGTTCGCGCACTAGAAGCAGACGAACTCACGTCTGTGAAGGTCCAAACCTCAGCAAGTCCCACAAAAAAATTTCAAAGACCTGATACTCATTATGTTGAAGTGGATTGTGATTTAAACCGAGAAATACAAAACGTCTGCTGGGATCTGACTTACAGAAGATGATATCAGCCCGATAATGGCCAAACCAGACAGATGGCTGGCCTTGGTGCCTCAACCTATCCAAACTACGACTGAAACGTTTAGAAAAGAAGAAAGAAGAAGAAGAAAAAAGAGTCTCATTCACAGGAGAACGGTATTACCAGGGGACATAATGTGATTTAGAAATTACAACCTTATATCCGTGTTGCGTCTGGCGCATTTGCGCTGGGATAACTCTGTATTTTATTCGAATATCTTCCTGGATATGACGCCAAGGCTCTGTGAAAAATCAGCTCTCTCAAGCGGAGCATCTGTTCAACACAAGCCACATTATTGATGTAGTTTAGAGTTTCTTTTCCAGATTTCTTTGCAGCTACTTCAGATCTAGTAACAGATGCTTTGTGGCTGTGCTTTGCTCCTAACCGTCCATTTAGATGAGTTCAGTCTGATAAATGGAAACAGAGGTTCAAAAAGCAACACAACCCAAAATCAAACGGACATGCCGATCCGCACCAGTATTATCAGACGACCTCAAAATATGCTAATGTGCGACTCACATGAGATTAAGATCACAGATTTCCTCCGCGATTATTGCAAATGACTGGGAATAAACCTGAGAATAACCCTGAGTACGTCTAATGAACTCTGACCAGTACATAATATAATTGTCTTTAATCATGTGATTATCTAGAAAGCTCGACTCTCTGCGCTCCTTCACTCCCGCCTCCTCCAGTGGAATCACTCAGAGAGAGTTTGTATTCACGGACTCTCAGGTGGGAACGATGGCCGACTGAATGTGAAGCAGAGCGTTTCTAAATAAGACTCCAGTGTGCTCAGTAAACCCTCCCTGGATAAATAAAGATCGAAGCTGTTTTCCAGCTGGTCGTCATTTTTCCATTTGTTCCTCTTTGATGTCCCGTCCGTTCGACCGCGACCGGTCCGAGGTGAACAAGGTTAGACCGGGGGAACCGTCTCCACAGACCACTGGAAACAGCTTGGATAGCTGGATGAGGTGTAACTGTACATAGAAAGCTCTGAAGTGGGCGGACTCTCTACGACTCTCCCTCCGTCTGTCTGCCTGTTTCTGCGAGTCAGTCAGATGTGGCGTCCAGGCTTCAATCTGTGACCACAGCCAGTTT
>OMLP01009276.1:4421-15311 GCA_900302685.1 Spondyliosoma cantharus | reverse complement strand
CCGTATTCATTAAATAGCTATTCTGAGGGTCCGTCAGGCACTTTTAGAAGAGAAAACCATCTGTTACTCCAGCGAGGCGACGGACCATTTCATGTGAAAATGAGCCGCTTGATTTTACAAGTCCAGCTTGTGTCTGAGCTGTCCGGCCTCCGCGTGAGTGACCGTAAAACAGTTTTTAAGATACAATTGCTTTTTCGGGTGATGAGTGGGAGTGAAGTACTTCATACCAAACTGTTTGAAATCATCGCCCCCGGCTTCTTCTTCTCTGGACACCCACACAAACACACATTCACTGGACTCGGCTGGAAACTGCTTCGAAAGTTTGGCCGAAAAGCAAAATCTGACTCAGAATTCCTCACTGATGGCTCAGAGCAGCTGAATGAAGGAGTGTGTGCGTGTGTGTCTGTGAGAAAGCGAGCGTATCTCCTTGGGAAAGAAAGTGGAGTTAGTGAAATGGGTCACGGCACGAAGAAGTGTTCCAGTGCTGCCACGTCACTCAGGACAAAAGTGCCAGCTCGTTATTAAAATATTTATCTCAGTGTGTGTGTGTGTTCCTCGCTGGCGATTCTCCAGAACACGGAGGTGTGTGTAGCTTTTAGGTAAACTTCCCTGAGATTCCACCGGAGAAGAAACAAGCAGTCTTTTGAAGGGCGCTTCTGGGTGTGGACGGCTGCTGCCGTGTGTGTACATTATGATTTCCACCGCAGAGGAAGTCGGGTGGAGGAGGCAGCAGCAGCATACCTGCTCTGTGCCCGGGTGGATGTCGGACCACCACCTGGCCGAACGAGTCCAAGAAACATTCCTGAACGTCACCGAAGTCGGAAACGAGCGCCGCTGAAGGAATTCCTTTCAGGGACATTTCATGACTCGATGGTGTGACCCAAAAGTGATGGAGTGAGAGTTTAGAGGGCGGATGTAAAAGCGGGTGTCGCTGACAGAGAACATGCACACTCGGCAAACGGGGTTAAGAATCGAGCTGCAGATTAGTTTCAAGAGGTTTGAAAGGCGTACAGTTTTGGCTCCTGTCTCTTGAAGGCCCCTCCTCCCTAAAAGCCCAGTCTGCTCTGATTGGTCAGCTCTCACAGGCCAGAGTCGGCCCCGCCCACTGTATTTCAGCTCTACCAGTGTTCATGCAACCATTGGCCGTGCTGAGGACATTCCTGAGAGCAGGGGCTGCGTAGTTGTGACATCACAAAGTCACAGAAGTCCTGACGGCTCGTTTAAAATCACAGTTTCTCGTTTCTCAGCGGATTGAGCGTTTTGATACCTTCACCGTATTCATAAAAGCGCCTAGCACCTGCTTTAAAATCATAAATGGAAATCACACTTTCTACAGTAGGGGGCCTTTAATATGCCTGGAGCTCATGAACTGACCTGGATTGTTTCTATCGTCCAGGAATGGGTCCGATCTACATGAACGAGGTGAAGTGCGTCGGTCAGGAGAAGTCCATCTGGAACTGCCCCTTTAAGAACATCACCTCGGAGGACTGTCAGCACGTGGAGGACGCCGCCGTGCGCTGCAACGTGCCTTACATGGGCTTCGAGAACTCGGTCAGACCCGAACCTCCTCACTTAAGCGTTTCATCTTGTGTTCATGCTGTTAACTTGCTCATTATTTCACTGTTTATCACATAAGTCAGAACAGGAACATGTATAGATTACCTGTGACATTTGTTGACATGTTTTGATTTGCTTTATACTGTATTTATTGTGTTATCCATTCATCTAGTCCTGCTGCTTTAGAAGTGTTTTCAGTCGACCCTAACATGTTAGATGTAGAGCCGATACTCACGGAAACCTCACATTTTCACTCTCAATCAACACTTCTTCACTGCTGTCGCGAAAAACAGTCACCTCGTTTTGCCATTTTATCCGATTCATAGTTGCATTTACTGAATTAAGGCCTGATTAATTGTTGAAAAACGTGTCGGAATGTATTTTGAGAGATACGTTTTTTGCGACGACAGTGATTTCCTTCTAACACAGAGTATATCTGGTCATGCAGTTCGTATTTCACCAGATGATACCGTCCCGTGTTTTCGTGTAGATGCACAAAGAGGCCGGACTCAGTGGGATTAAAAACTCTACAGGTTCTCGGTCACATAAGCCGCCAGTAGAGTACATTTATTATGCTAACTTTGAAGGTTTATGACGAGGCTGACACCCCAAAAAAAGAGTTTTTATCCCGCCTGTCTCTTGTGCATCCACACTCTGCCTTGTAGCCCTCTAACCCGTTCGGCCCCACACAGATCCGACTCACTGGAGGACGGACCCGTTACGAGGGCCGCGTGGAGCTGCTGGGCTCAGACTCGAACGGGACGCGGAGCTGGGGTCTGATCTGTGGAGAGACCTGGAGCCCCAAGGAGGCCATGGTGGCCTGCAGGCAGCTGGGCCTGGGCTACGCTAACCAGGGCCTGCAAGTAGGTTAACATTAACAACGCTGAGGGCAACTGTCTGCAGCAGAGCAGAGCAGAGCAGAGCTGCCTTCCAGTTCATGTAACATATGCAACTTAAATATACTGTCATGAGCACTCTGGTTTATGAAAAGGTTTAACTTACTTAGTTTGGCCCTGATTACTCTGATTGAGGCGTTTATATGGAGCATTTTTATTCTGTTTGGGCTTTCAAACCGATTACAATCAGGCGCCGACATGACAGCTGGACTTGGATACAAGCTAACAGGAAGACACAGGAAGGAAGCTGATTGGCCGAGGAAAACACTGTGAACAGGGCAGGGCCGACGAGGCTGATGCAGGGCAGGTGTGGAGAGGAGAGGAGACAGACAAAGGCCTATTTAAAAGAAGTGCGTGTTGCATTTAGTATATTTCCCACATTTTTTTTCTTGTTGTTAGGCAAGCTCAGCATTTGCAGAAGTCATTCATGTGAAAAGAGTTGCGTAAAAGCACCACCAGATAGACACGAGCTGAAGTAATTAAAGCAGAAATGCCACAACTTACCAGGAAAGAAATGTAGGTTCAGCAGAAGTTTCTCCAAAAAGTTTCACGGGTGAAAGAAATATGGCGCCAGAGGAAAGGGCTGTCTGACGGAAATATTCTAAATATAGCGTACGCCTAAACTAATATACATTTTTTTGAGGTAGGCCTGTTTTTAGGTGCCTAAAATACACTTTGCTTCCGTGCCAGCATCTTCTCTCGATTACCTCGTCTACTGTTTGTGATACACTGACCAGGAATAAGTACCTCGAATCACTTGAATGTCTGACAGTAAATTATAAGTTCCATATGGAGTAGAGAATACGATCCTGTTCTGGTCTTTTCTACGTGGGCTGAAAAAGCCAGAACAGACTCACACGAAGCTTCTAATCAAACTCGCCACTGAACCCAAAGCGGTGACCTCATCTGGAAACCACGCTGACGCTCTCGCTCCTAGAAAAGTCTAACCGAGCCGCCGCTTTAACGACACATCCTCCACCTACGGTAGTGTGAGCCCAGACGGCTCAGAGACAGGACAGGAAGTGTGTCCCCTCACTGACTCCCAGCAGGACATTTCCACAGATCCGGATAGTGGGCGGCCGGAGCACTTATGAGGGCCGGGTGGAGGTTCAGGTTGGGTCCAAGTGGGGCACAGTGTGCAGCACAGGCTGGACCACAAGGGAGGCCATGGTGGTCTGCAGGCAGCTAGGGCTCGGCTACTCCATGCATGCCATCAATGTAAGTAGGACCGACCCTAAACGAAGAGATTTGTTCCACACTGAGACACTCAACTGATATTAATTACAGGAAATATTAGAAGCAGATGTCGCTTCATTTCGAGGCTAGTTTTGCTGTTGTGGGTTTAATTTGTAAGGCTAATTTATTCAAATCAGATCGAATCTTAGATAAAAACCTGCAGAAACAAAATACAGTGAGAAAAAAGTTTATCAGAATATCTAAATATACTGTAATGGTTCAATCAAGCTGGTTTACTAAAACAAATGTAATTATTAAGCAATTAAATTAGTTTAGAGGCTTAAAAACAGGACATTTCGAGCACCACACATGTCAGAACATCTCAAAATAAGTCTGCATTAACTATTTTAATTGATGTTTTCACGTATGAAAAGAAACAGGAATCAGTTTTTTATCAAGTTTTGGAAATGCGACACAACTTATTCAGACTGTGCTTATATTTATCTCCAACTCGAAGCAAGTTTTGGTTCTTTTGGAGTAAAAATTGATACAAAAACCTTTTTAATAAAGCTCATATTTCAAGATCATATTGCAGTATATATCACAGAAAACCAAAATATTGCCAATATTGTCATGTCAGTTTTAATTACAATATATATTAAAGATATAAAGATAGATGTCCCAGTAGTGCCTCCGTATAAGAGATTTAAATCTCAGCTCTCTGCTGCAGCTTTGAAAAGCTGGGAGCTGTGTCGAGTTTCGAAGCGCTAAACTGGAGGGAAATTGGATGATTTGGATGAACTGATGTGCAATAAAACAAAATTACGGAGTGCATATTTTAAAAAAACAGCAATAGCGATGTAAAGTTTTGGTGTTTGTTTCCCTAGAAACAAAGAGAAGTCCTTCCAGAGAGGCACAGAGACCAGTTTCTACACCCACAGAAGAAAACATACCGCAATTACAGGACGAGACTGATTTAGTTATTCTGTGGCTTCTCGAAAATGTAGTAAATCATTGACTCGAGTTGGAGTAAATAAGTAGGTTAGTCTGAGGGGAAAGTGGGCACACAGAAAACTTTTAAATTTGCAATTCTCCATTCATGACAGCATCACACCTGGAGCTCACGAAAAAGCACTTCAGACACAAACATCAAATATTTTGAAGCATCTAAGTTGAGTTAATTGCAACAAAGCAACATGATACAAAATACTTGTTTACCGATGGTCTATAATTATGTTTATAGTGGTGTGGAGTTGAGAAGCCTTCCGGTAAGTAATATAATTGTTGAATCGCTCAGTGTCTGCAAGAAGTTATCGTCCTCCAGTGAACATAAACTCAGCATCACACTGTGTCCTCAGCGAGCCGCCAGAGATGAGTCACGCACATCTGTTTTTCTGCAGCACCACCCTGAGGTTCAACTCCCTGATCGATGCGCTGTGTTTCTTTTTGTTCGTCTGTTTGTTTGTTTTTCTCAACCCTGAATCTCAAGGAGACGTGGTACTGGGACAGCAGCAACGTGACGGAGATGGTGATGAGCGGCGTGAAGTGCACGGGCACCGAGATGTCTCTGAGCCAGTGCCAACATCACAAAACTGTCAGCTGCCAGAAGTCGGCCGCCAAGTTTTCAGCCGGAGTCATCTGCTCTGACAGTGAGTGACGACCACGGAGGCAAATGTTTCAAACAAAACTGCCCCGGTTGCTGACAATCAGTGATCTCATCTTGACTTAATAATGACTCGAGTCCAATCCTGCATCCACTCCTGTTCCCAGCTGCGTCTGACCTGGTCCTGAACGCCCCTCTGGTCCAGCAGACGGTTTACATCGAGGATCGTCCTCTGCACATGCTCTACTGTGCTGCCGAGGAGGACTGCCTGTCCAAATCCGCAGCCAATGCCAACTGGCCCTACGGACACCGCCGGCTGCTCCGCTTCTCCTCCCAGATCCACAACATCGGCCGGGCCGACTTCAAGCCGAGGGCCGGGAGGCACTCGTGGGTCTGGCACGCCTGTCACGGGTAATGTTGTCTTCATTAGTGTAGTCTTTGGAGGAGAGGCTTGTTTTGATGAGCTAACAACGTCCTCTCTGCACTCTACAGTCACTACCACAGCATGGACATCTTCACCCACTACGATCTGCTGAACGCCAACGGGACCAAAGTGGCCGAGGGACACAAAGCCAGTTTCTGTCTGGAGGACTCGGACTGTCAGGAGGGTGAGTCTGACGCTTCGGGGTCGAACCACAGAGTGCGATTTCATTTGTTAGGAGAGCTAAGCCAGTACAACGAGAAGACGTGTGCAAGTGATAATAATGACAAAGATGAAGGTTTATATTTTCTGCCATCTTTTAGGTTTTTATGGATTCATTAATGCAAATTAAAATGAATCAATCTTTTTCCCACCCAGGTGTTTCCAAGCGGTACGAGTGCGCCAACTTCGGCGATCAGGGCATCACAGTGGGCTGCTGGGATTTGTACCGTCACGACATCGACTGCCAGTGGATCGACATCACAGACGTCAGACCTGGAAACTACATCCTGCAGGTGATCTTCTTCAGGATCAGGAAACGTCCTCCAACACTGTTTAAATGTCTGATTTTCTGTCCTAAAATCAAAATAATGTTCCCTCCGCGCCTCTCACCCCTTCAGATCGTGATCAATCCAAACCAGGAGGTGGCCGAGAGCGACTTCACCAACAACGGCATGAAATGCAACTGCAAATACGACGGACATCGAATCTGGCTCCATAACTGCCACATCGGTAAGCAGCAGTCAAATGTTAACGTCAAATTTTTCCGATTAACACTTTTCTAACGGCTTTATTTCGTTTTTTTTTTTTTTATCTCTGCAGGTGATGCGTTCAGTGAGGAGGCAGAGAGGAGGTTTGACAAATACCCCGGGCAGCTGAATAACCAAGTTTCTTAATAAACAATCATTTTTTTATCAACAATATGAGACCCAAAGTGAGGGTTTAATGAGTAAAAACACCTCGTTAGCTCAAAGAGAAAGACACAAACCTTTACAGTCATTGAAGAAACCAGCAGTATTTTTTTCCTTCCGGTGAATGTGTTGTACGACTGAGTTATTATACTTGAATATTCAAGTGTTTTGTTTTTTAAAGCTTCTTTTCTCAGTCTAATGTGAGCTAATGCTATATTTTTTATCACAAAATAGGATTTTATAAAGTCAGTCTGTGTGTGACGAAATGTACAGCCTTCTATTGAATGTTTATATTCCGAGTTATGAATGAGGTTTTTTTTTTTTTTTTTTTTTTTTTATAACCAGAATTTGTTTGTACTTGGAGCGGGCTGGTTCAGAACTACCCGAGGTGTTAGCGTTAGCTGTTAGCGACAACAGAACAGGAACGAGTGCAGCTCTGCGAAAGTCTTACAGGTCTGGAGTGCAACTTCAGAACTTCAGAACTTCAGACTTCATACCAAAGCTGCCAGTCAAATGTAGTTGAGTCACTGCGATGTAGTGGAGAGGAAGTATTAGGCTGCGTAAAGTAGAAAAACTCAAGTAAAGTAGTTGAGTAAATGTACTTTCCATCACTGGGAATTATGGATAAACGAGATAAGAGTGTCCCGTTTGCCTCGGAGCACAGCGCGCTCGACGAGTTTTATTTTGAAGGGTCAACGTGTTGCACAAGAGAAAAATAAGGTTTTCGCTTCACTTCCTGTTCGGTTTTCTGCCATCTTTGTTCACGCCTGCCTCCACAGTTACATTTTGTGAATGTATTTATTGCTACTATCAAGGTGCTCGAGAACAACACGTGTTTTATTATTAGCATTCCGGTCAGTTTGAAGCCATCGTTAGCTTTAGTCCTGTGTGTATCGTTAATAGATCGTTTAGAGTCAGAACATAAGATGTTATCGGGCAGAGACAAAAAAAAAAAAAAAAAAAAAAAAATACAATTACACTCAAGAATGGCTGTTTGTATGCTGATGTAATCACACCCGCTGCACACAATAAAGAGGATTGGAATAATAAATAACTGTGCCGTTTCTCGCAGTGATCCTCAAACTTTCTGTCCTGGTTGGTCTGAAGGCGTGAAATGTAAAATCACTCCGCTGAGAAGGAAACAATCCGATTCAGGTATAAATTAACCATATGAGTACTCAACACTGATCCGCTTCGCTGTGATCCCGGTCGCCTCTAATCCCCGACCTTTGCTGCCAATGTTGAACAATCCCGTCGGCCTCGGTCACCAATCACGTTAAACGTGCTCACTGCAATCACGACGGCTCAAATCACGTCCCACCGCGTTGAACGCTGAAGTCAGTACGCATCAGCTGTAATATCATGCTGCTGTATCGTTAGGAATCCAATCTGATTTGTCTGCATCACCCTGGTCTGAGTGGGTTTAGCTGAAGGTTATCCATCCTCAAAGATGTTTTTTTTGTGCAACACCAGCACTCAAAAAACTCAAATATTCAGTTGACAAGATCAGAAAATGGATAAAATCATCACATTGAAGAAGCTGAAACCACCGAGTTTATAATTTCTGCTTCAAAATCAACTTCGATGATTCATGGCTGTAGGTTATCATTTACACTTTTCTCCAAACCTATGATTAAAATTCATTATGTTTTTGAAGAGATCCAATGCTTTGAATAAGATTACCTCCAAAAAGATTTCCTGTGGGTTGTGTAAAAGTCTAAAATGCATATTTTCCTGGTCGTTATGTAAACGTTCAGTCACTACGGCATGAACGTGAAGGTGAAAATGAATACGTTTCAAAGGAAAACTGCTCTGTTCTCCAACCACTCTGTCTACCGACCATAATGTGTTGAAGCGAAGACAGTCGGGTGGCGCCGTTTATCTTCACACCCGAGAGCGGCTGCAGGTCGCCTGATCTCTCTTGAAATCTTCCCGTCCGACCATCATCATCATCCCATCAACCTGAAAGCCTCAACTGACGGAAGAGGATTACACCGGTGCAGCAGCACGTTGTCACACATGAGCTGCTTTAATACCCGTCACAGCGAACGCCGATGACAGCGAGGAGAGCTGCACACAGCGCCTCCTACAGGGCGGCAGCTTCAAATGCAGGACTGAAGGACGTGATTGTAATGTGAAAAACCCACTCATCCGCCTTCAGAACCCTCCATGGCGTCGACTAACTTGTTTTTTAAGTCCCAAGTTCTTGAAGTCTGCCACAATGTTGTGAAAAGAAAGCGTAATTAAGCTCCCTTTTCAGTGTTTTAGCCCTTTTAAAGATTGCAAAATGGAGTGTTAATACCGATGAGTAAAGAAAAGAAAGGGATCTCAGACTAGTTCAGTGGAAACTCCAATAAACGTTAATTTACTTACATACATATCACGAGAAGACAGTAATGATCAGGTACAGAACCCGAATGAGGACGAAAATAAAACAGGAACGTGGAAAATAAAGGCAGAGTGACCTCGTGTGTTAAAACTGTCCATCGCACATCCAGGTACAAACAGACACGTGCGCTCACTCTCAACTTTCTACGACGACGCGAGAAGTTATCTGCCGATGGACACGCCTCAGGTATGTCTTCGTTGATCGGGCGCGACAACGTTCTCGTTTGAGGAAAATCCAGGTTTAATGAGACTCAACTCGGATCTTCTGAGACAGACGCGTCCGGGTTGGTTACGGCGTTTCACTGCATCACCGTCTGTTTAACGACTCGTCCTTCTTTGTCGATGGCAAAGTTGTAATTCTTTGGATGGTCCAGAGCTTCTTCTATTCGCTGATCCAAGTTCTCCAAGGTGATGAAGTTCTTTGCATCCTCCTGCAAAGACCGAACGTACAAAGTTACTCATGGAGAAACAGACGACAAAAGAACAGAGAAGGTTAACACAGATTGAGAAAATCTGACCTGCAGCTGCAGGATCTCCCTCTCCTTTTCTTTGAGGAATTCTTGCTGTTCTTGCTCGCGCTTGAAGGCAAGTTCCAGCTCCTTGCGCTCGGCCTCCTCCTTTTCCCTCTGGAGCCTCAGCGTCCTGAAAGGTGAGAGACGAAGTTGAGCCAACACTTTGAGGGTGGGACAAAATCCTTTATTCTTAGGCGTGTCTTCAAATGAGGTTTTTATTCTTCGCGTCGTCACCTTGAGTTTCTACCCACCTGAGTTTGAGCAAGCGGAGGTTCTCCTCGTTGTTCCACGCCATGAGGGCGCGATGCTCCTCCGCGTCCAGCCTCGCCCTCTCCTCGGCCAGGGAGCCCGTGTCCTCCTCGTACTTCTTTCGGAGCACCTCCTCTTTAAACTCCAGGCTGGCAAAGACGGAGGAAACAAAATGGAACTTCTGTCAAATCAGAATCAATGTGATGTATTGGGTTGCAGCGATATACCCGTTTCAAGGTATACCGCAGTGTTACACTGCACTTGCTCATCTATGGTAGAATTCTATCATATTAGTATTATTAGAAATGTACTACTTTATCATATAATGTATAATAAATAAAACAAATCATTTCTATTCTAGTTTTTCTAGTTCACGTGATGGAAAATAATTGTATTACTTAACCGCCTAGCACATAAAGGTTTGTTGCAAATGACAAAAGACATAGAAATTGTAAAATGAAGTGCAGGCCATCGAAAATTTGGCACAATACTTGACATTTTGCAACACATGTTGGTAAATTCAGCAGCTTTACTGGATCAGAGTTGATGTGAAAATAAATAGAAAGACGTTTGACAGTTTGAGGAAGAGATTTTCGCCACAATAATTGTCAGGAGGAAGGATTTTGAGCAGGAAACCAGAATTTCCCACAACACGAGATGACCCGTTAACGCATCAGACGTGTCCTTATTATTAAACACATTATGTTACGTTGGTCATTTAACGCACCGTAGCGCCCTCATGATCAGCTGGTACTGCGAGTATCTCTCCTTCAGGACGACCATCTCCACCGGATCGACCGGGGGAGGCATCTTGATTCGCCCCTGTTTGGACTTGGCCACCGGGTCGTTGCGGGACTTTCTGCCCCGGACAGCCTCCACGAGAACGGCGCTCCTGGGTGCGAAGAGCCGGGCCGCCTGGACGCTCCTGCCGCCGATCACCTGGAACATGTCGGCGAAAAAGTACGGTGACAAATTCCCGACGACAGCTAACTAAAGCGTTTGTTTCTGAAACACGCGCCTTAAGTTCACATTGGAGGCAGAAATGCTATCGGCGCAAGGAGGCGGCCATGTTGGTGAACTTTGTACGGAGGAAGTGGAAAGTAGCCGAAGCCCCGCCCCTTCCGGTCTGCGTCACCACACATGAGCTAGAGTGCGTGACGTCATCGCGTCGGCTGGG
>OMLP01009274.1:19017-35724 GCA_900302685.1 Spondyliosoma cantharus | reverse complement strand
GTGTGTGTGTGTGTGTGTGTGTGTGTGTGTGTGTGTGTGTGTGTGTGTGTGTGTGTGTGTGGACCATTTAGTGATAAATTGAACGACTAATGTCAGGTTTATATGTTGTGATTGACAGCTGTCATTGGACTTGGTCAAATTGCTGTGAGAATATTTTCTCTGTTGAGATTGAGAGTTGTGAAAATGCTTAAACGGCAGTAGGGTAAAAAGTAAAACTTATATGTCTGTTCACTGCGAAGTTTAGAGTTTGGACATGACAACTGAAGTGCCGAAGGGCAAGACTCATTCACACAGTCATATTTAGAGCACTTTTTGTACCTGAAATATTATTTATTTTCTTATGTAAATAGCATGGGCGGCTGTAGCTCAGGAGGTAGAGCGGGTTGTATAGTGCATGTTGAAGTGTCCTTAAGCACGATACTGAACCACAAATTGCTCCTGATGAGCAGTTGGTGCCTTGCATGGCAGCCTCCGCCATCACTGTATAAATGTGTGTGAATGGGTGAATGTGACAAGTGTTGTAAAGCGCTTTGAGCGGTCAGTAGACTGGTAAAGCGCTCTAGAAATGCATGACCATTTAACGTTTTAAAATCTATTTAGTTTTACATATTAAATAAATAACCTTTCTCCAAATGTATGTTTTTCATTTGGAGCTAAACTGGCACATGATGAAACAAAGAGTGAAAGACAAATGACAAAAATCCCCTTTTTAATTAAATTTGATATGAATCACGTTTGTGTTAAAAAACAATGATTAGGAGAAACAAAACATGTCAAAAGAGCAAAAGCCTTCAGGTGTCTTATTAGTCTTTACGAGTCTTTGTAAGCGTGGGAGTGTGTGCAAGTGTGCGCGCGTGTGTGTGTATTCTGCATTCCAGTCTAAGTCACATGCAGGTCTGTGTGTCTGTGGTAACAAAAGCTCTCATTCATGGAGGAGAAATTACCCATGCATTCTAACTCTCTGTAAACGTCTGCAAGTCCGTTTCTGTATGTCACACAGTATTCTGTTATTAGTGTGTAGGAGTGTTTTGATTGGGTATGTGTAAATGTATGAGATCATCATACATACATTTTCTCATCACCAGTGATAACCTGGATAGACGAAGTGCGTTTGGCGTTCCAGATGTTTCATTTGGAAAATAAATTGAGAGCTGGCAGTGTCAATACAAAACTTCACACTCTGAACCACACTGCATGCCACCTACTAAATACCACTCAAAATGAAAACTGACATCATATGAAACACACAAACATGTGTACGTTACTCAAAATTGTTTGTGTTTGTCTGTGCAGTGTGTTGGTGAGGAGAACTGGGTGGACAGCAGGACGGTTTACATAGGACAGAAAGAGCCTCCTCCAGGAACAGAGGCTTTTATACAGCAACGATTCCCTGACAACAGAATAACCTCCTCCAAGGTCAGTGAAAACACCCACACACAAACATCAAAACACACTTTTAACACACACTAGTAAGATCTTTCTGGAATGGCGTTGATAGTAGAACTCAAATACACGGAACAAAAGAACAGTTTTTAACAAAGCAAGATTTAAGTCTGTTCGTTTGTGAGTGAGTTTTTCTTTGGAGACAGTGTTGAAAAGGCTACACATCATTTACAAAGCTTGCATACTCCCAAAAAAGTGTTTGAAATGTGCTAACACCACTTTCTAAGCATAAATGTGGTTTAAATCAAATCATAAACTCAAATCAAATCTCAGAGGAGAGAGCTGGACTGTTTGGTAACCAACTGTTGTTTTATCACGTCCTGCCTCGTCCTCCTCATTTCATGTAATATTAATTAAAAGCCTCTTTATTATCTACTTCTACTTTCATCTTCTTGTTAAAGTCTGTTTGGAAATTCTTGCTACATCTATCATTTAAACACTGACATTCAATAAAATGTTGACTGTCTCATGTTTCCAGTACACGTTTTGGAACTTCATCCCCAAGAATATGTTTGAGCAGTTCAGGAGAGTGGCTAACTTCTACTTCCTCATCATATTTCTGGTTCAGGTAAAAGCTTTTTCCATTTACTTTTACATGATTTACAGAATTTTGAGATGACATTTTTTCTGATATTGCTTCTGTAAAGCACGCTTTAACAGCATGTTGGAATTAAATGCTTTTAAGAATCATTTTTCAGTTACTAATTGATGAACAGTTTTGGAATTGGTAAACAACTTCCAATTGCTAGCAAAATTGCATTGTTGCATTTATATAATTCTGTGTTTTGTCATTAGATCCATAATGACCTTATATAATGTCTTTTTTCCATGGTACTCATTTTGGTAACAATGTAGTCGTTAAAGATAAACCATGACACGAACAGTTTCTTTAATTGATGGGCTGATTTCATACATCTATTCTGACTGACCAGTCAAATAAAAATCAAGTAGGAACAACTTGTTAAACACATAAAAATATTAATACTTTGCATGAAGAAAATAGATGAAACATTAAAGGAACCATTCACCAAAATGAAAATTCAATCATTATCTACTCACCCCCATGCTATGGGAAAGTCAAGTGAGGTTCACAAAACATTTCTGGAGCTTTACAGCAAACCAGTGTATACAACTGAAGTAGATGTCCTGTGTAAGTCTCCGTAAACCCCCGAGAACCCAAATACTTGGAACAGAACAGACACTATGTGAACTTGCTGTATTTCACGAGTATTGCTGAACTGCTGAAAGCAGCTTTTAAAAAAAACATTGCTTGTTTGTGAAGAGGAGATTAACTCCATCAGTATCTTTGTACTTGATATTACCTCCTGTAAAGGTTAGATTATTTAGTGCTCCTTTTAAAGCTGTCTGTCATCTTGATATGATTTTGCTTTAAATCCATGTCCGTCGTTTAATTCTCTGTTTCTTTGATGCACTTCAGTTGATTATTGACACTCCCACCAGTCCGATAACCAGTGGACTGCCGCTCTTCTTTGTAATCACAGTCACCGCCATTAAACAGGTGAGACCTGCACGTTTTCATGAACAGTTTACTTTCACTTCACTTTGCTGTATTGGCATTGACATTAAACACTATACCTCTGGCAAAACCTACACACACGCGCGCACGCACGCACACACACACACACACGCACGCACACACACAGTCACATCTCTGTCTCTGTTTCTCTCTGTTAGGGTTATGAGGACTGGCTGAGACACAAAGCAGACAACTCTGTCAACCACTGTCCTGTCCACGTGGTGCAACATGGGAAGGTGGTCCGCAAACAAAGTCGCAAGATCAGGGTATGTGATGGTGTGAGTTTGTGTCCTTGTGTTTGTGTAAATGGGAAAAATCATTCTCACCCCATATAACATGAACAGGCCAGTGGTGCCTTTATGGACTCATGCCAAGGGATTTTTCCAGAGATCAAACTGTGTCTGTATGTGTGTGTCTATTTGTGTATGTATTGAATGCAGTTTAGCTTTTAGCGGTAGCAATGACATATGTTATGTAATATATTGAGAGAGTGAAATGGCAGCTAAAATATCCGACAGAGGGTCTGTTACAGGATCAGCAGTCCTGTTAGAGAGCAAATATTTGTGACTGTTAGCTGATCTTGAGTGGTTCTTCAAAGGCGAGAAGGTTAGCTTGGCAAACAGCATCGCTGATGCAGTTTCTACTAATGCAAACACGATAAGTGACATGATAAAAGACTCTACATCTACAGTAGGGTTTTTTTTTTTATCCAGGCCCTATTGGATAGTGAGTAGATGTGATGCATTAATGTATCCAATCTTTTATCCTTCCTTAAATCATTTAGTAATCTCAACGAAAGAAATG
Organism: Spondyliosoma cantharus; assembly: GCA_900302685.1. Classification (NCBI taxonomy): domain Eukaryota; kingdom Metazoa; phylum Chordata; class Actinopteri; order Spariformes; family Sparidae; genus Spondyliosoma; species Spondyliosoma cantharus. The sequence goes on along the minus strand of OMLP01009274.1, from coordinate 31,940 downwards.
CGAAGGTTGAACACAAATCTGACCCTGTACTGCCTCCTCTCTCTGTGTCTCAGGTTGGAGATGTTGTCCTGGTGAAAGAAGATGAGAGTTTCCCTTGCGACCTCATTCTTCTGTCCTCGTCTCGAGATGATGGGACCTGCTTTGTCACTACAGCCAGTCTGGACGGAGAGAGCAGCCACAAGGTGCGTATGTGTTTAATAACGTACAGGATAGATTGTTCACTTTATCCAACCTGGCAGTTTCTACTTTTTATGGCTGTCAGATTTCATTACAAAGGTCTTAATTGTTCATGGTTCTTTTAACGCGCCTCAGATTTGATATTCGTAAAAGCGGCAAACATAGCGGTATATGTCTGTTCCCATTTTGAGTTGTAACTGTAACGTTTAAGAGTGACACCACTGGATACCATGGGACAATTTCTAGACATTTTTTTGGCAACCAAAACAGGTATTTTTAGGCCAAAACTTCCTAACCCCAACCAAGTGCTCTCTATATTTAACTTGTTTGTATTTTTGCGGAAAGATACTTTGCCAACACTAAGTCTGGTGATTCGGTTGCGAATGAGATTGTACACACAAAAACAAATGTATGTAAGCTACATGACACGGGGGTTTTGTATCCGGAAGTTATCGTAAGCAAACACTGAGTGGTTATATATAAATATATATTGTATTTAAACTCAAATACATACTTGCTGTATCTGTGCTTCTCTCATCTTCCTCTGTTTCTCCATCCACTCCTTTTTCGCGCCTATTCCCATTCACACTCCCTACATCCCTTCCTCAATCAACACCACACCTCCATTCTTTCTGCCCATCTCCCCAAATCCTCGTTCATTTTCTCCTTTTTTTGCTTTTGTCTTTTTGCTTTTGTCTCTTGTCTGCCCTCCCCTCCCTCTTCCTCTCCTTTATTTACTCATCCGTTTTCTGCTTCCTCTCCATTTGTCTTCCCTCCTCCCCTCCTAGACATACTACGCAGTTCAGGACACCAAAGCTTACAATACAGAGAAGGAAATTGACTCCATCCACGCTACGATAGAATGTGAACAACCACAGCCGGACCTGTACAAGTCAGTACAACACACATACACATGCACAAAACTAAAAAAACACACTCAAATAAATGTCTCACTTCTTTCCTGTCGCCTCCCTCTTGCACAGGTTTGTTGGCCGCATCAACATTTACATGGACAGCGAGCCAGTGGCCAGGTAACCTGAAGCCCTAACATATCACAGGAATGTGATCATCTTTGAGGATCAGGGAAATTACTCAATCAACTAAACCTGAGTTACAGAGTTTACCCAGAATCAGTCCAGAAATAGGTTTCCATCATGTATACTAAAATAGGAATGTAATTTTGGTTGTTCAGTTCAATAACTGTTCATAGCCAGGACTTGGAAAGGAATACAGCAATAACACCTACACAATAAGAGTGATGACACAGTCTGAATAATGACTTGCTGCATGTTTTCAGGCCTTTGGGATCAGAGAACTTGCTGCTCCGAGGAGCCACACTCAAGAACACGGAGTTCATTTATGGTAACGTCACGTCAATTACACTAATATACTGTCTGGAACAAAAAGGTCTGTTTACGAGGATTTCCTGGAGCTTTCAGCTGCTTCTCACTGTCTTCCTCAGTGAATGAGCTGCTCAGTTGTCATCAGTTGATCTAAGTATGAAAGTTTGGTCATGTGATAACAAGTGGTTGTACAGAGTTGCATACAGCGTATCTCCATGAAAAGGGAAAAATAAAAAATACCATTCGGTGACAAAGACTGAGAGATGTGATTTGAACGCTCTGGAAAAGCTAGTAAATAGACCGTGAGCTAAGTTTGTTTTTTCAAACTACTGGTCAAGTATTAACGCTCTCCCTCCCTGTAGCGGTTGCCATCTACACTGGCATGGAAACCAAGATGGCTCTCAACTACCAGTCGAAGTCTCAGAAACGATCTGCAGTGGAAAAGTAAGCTCATCTCTCTCTTATTCATTTTAATTGACAAATCATAAACCAGCCAGTAGGAGAACATGCATTAATTGACATCCCTGTGCACGTTACACAGTCTTTGGCAGCATCCCTTCTCTCACTGACAGCCAGCGTAAATAATTAGTATTTTTTTCATCCATCCCTTCATCCATCTCTGCATTTCTTCATTATTTACTGACTGAGAGTCCTTGTGTCTCTGGCTTACTGGAGCACTTTCATCCCATCTGGCGTCGACATGCGTCTTATATATCCAGATGGCCTGTAGATCTGACTGACTGTAGGTGGATTACATTTACACTTGGTCATTTTATTTTTTTTTTTTAGTGTTCACCAGAATCAAAATCAGAAATACTTCATTGATCCCCAAGGGGAAATTGGTACATTACAGAAGCCATTTCTAGTATAGAAATGCTGGCATCGTTAGTTTGGATGATTGCGCTGTTCTTGTTATGTTTTATGGAGACATTGTCTTCAGATTTTTGTTCTGGTTTGCCTCGATGATTTGTGAATTTTCCTGATGAACAGATGGCAGTTACTTTAGCAACAAGTAAAGGCAACAGTGGCTGTACTGGGCTTCAAGTGAACACACCAGTGTCAGAACCGGACACAAACTTAGAGACCAACTGCGGCCAGTTTGTAAACCACCTCAGAAGTGAATTCTTTGTTGTCAGAGTTTATGAGCTGGTAGGCAGTTACCGCTTGCTCATTTAGTCATGTCGCTAGCATTAGCAGTCCTATTAGCTGACTAAGTACCGGGTTGCCAGAAGCTGTACCTGGCAAGAAAACCACCTTGGTACTATATTCCGTTCTTCAAATTGGCAACCATTGGTCTCTGATGCTGCAGTGTGCGGCCGTGTTTGGCAAGCCCTCTAATCACTCAATCGACCCTGTCCACTGGGAGTTCATGGTCAGGCAGGTCGGCTACTGTCAATATCCTTGACAAGTGCATCCCTACCTGACTGTTTTTACAGGAAACGACACAATGGGTTTGCAGTAGTACTTACGAGCAGGGACTGACTCACAGTTTGTACAGCTACAGAAAGCCCCGAGGTGAAAATGATTCTCAGTCACTAGCCACATTTCTTAAAGCTACAAGTGAATTTGTACCGGTCTTTAAGGACAATGCTTCCATCTCAATCACTGACACCTAGTTTGGTCATATACAGAAGGTTTCAGCTTTTGTTTGTGTTGTACTCATGCAGTGTGTATCATGCAGACCTGCCATGTACTGGACAAATCCAAATGGTTCTTGCACAAGTGAGAATTTCTACTACTGAAAATGGGGCGTCTAGTAAACATGTTAATGTGTTGCACCACATGCTCAATGGTGGATAGTCATCATCCAGATGTAATTCTGCAGATATATAGTGTAACAAATTAAAGGAACAGTTCGGGTCAGGGGAAGAAAAGTTGAGTGAAGTTTCACAGTCCACATAACATATACAGCAAAAACAGTGTTGTAGCGTTCTCGTAAACATGAGTAGACAGGGACTTGTTTTGAAACGTACAAAAGAATCGAAAACCATAAATGGTTTCATATGGCAAAATCCAAGTTCCCAGGAAGCCCAGAGACCCCAAATTGATTTGAAAAGCTGTATTTAAACCCTTTTTAAGCCAAAATCTGGATTGTAGCTGCTAAACTAAAAATGTTACCATGTAGCAAAAGCATGATGGCGTGTTGAGGGTCATTTCAAATCAATTTGGGATCTTGGGTATCCAGGAGCTTGGATAACACTCTGTGAAACCATTTTCAAATGTATATATTGTTTTGGTTTTTACTGTTTTCCTTTAAGTAATTGATTGTCAAACATTGATCTTTTTTGTTCAAAGTTCTACTGTCTAATGTAATAGTCCACATTGACAATAGCATTTAGTGTATTTCTTGTTGTCTCCCCTTGTAGGTCAATGAATGCCTATCTGGTGGTCTACCTGTGCATCCTCATCAGTAAGGCCCTCGTCAACACGGGGATGAAGTATATGTGGCAGGCCGACCCCAACAGAGATGAGCCCTGGTACAACGAAAGGACTGAAACGGAGAGACAGAGACATATCGTGAGTCTACTCATCACAGTCCCTCAATCTGGAAAGAAATATTCTTCATCCATGCTTTGTCCTCTCAAACGCTTTCTCCTCCTCCTCCTCTTCCTCAGGTGATCAGGGCGTTCACAGACTTCCTGGCCTTCATGGTTCTTTTCAACTACATCATTCCCGTCTCCATGTATGTCACGGTGGAGATGCAGAAGTTCCTGGGCTCCTATTTTATCATGTGGGATGATGAGATGTTTGACGAGGAGTTGGGAGAGAGAGCTATGGTCAACACGTCCGACCTGAACGAGGAGCTGGGACAGGTAGCGACGAGCACTACTTACATTACTGTACTGTACAGAGAAGTCAGTTAGAGATTGAAAAATACGAACTGCTATGAATGCACTCGGGAATACATTAAATTAGATGTGAATTGTGAGATAAACACACACACACACACACACACACACACACACACACATTATCCTGCGGTAAAACTAATCCTGCTCTATTTCCAGGTGGAGTATGTGTTTACAGATAAGACAGGGACTCTGACAGAGAACAACATGGAGTTCATAGAGTGCTGTGTGGATGGACACGTTTATGTACCTGATGTCATCTGTAACGGACAGGTAACTGATGGATGAATGGATGGATATATAGTGGATTTTATCTGACGTTAAGCAGAACAGACCACGAAGGTTTTATAAATATATATATTTCCCATTCAATTCTACATTTATTTATTTTTTTTTTTTTTTTGCATTTTCTCCAAAATGTACTTTTTGTTCAGCAGCATTTTTTCATAATTAAATACTAAAGTCATACCAAAGGTGTATACATTCACAATCTTTCCATCTGAGCCATACTGGCAGTCGAATCATAAAGTTAATATCGGCCACTGTTCCATTCATTTTTGTTTGTTTACCGTTTTCCATTTGTGTCCCACCCAGCAAATAAACTGTGTTTTTTTTTTTATATCTCTATCGTATTTAATGTACTTAAATTGTGTTGTTGCTAGGTGATGCCTGGTGCAGCCAGTATGGACATGATCGACACATCACCAGGTCCTGATGCCAGGGTGAGGATAGCCTCTTTGTGTGTGTGTGTGTGTGTGTGTGTGTGTGTGTGTGTGTGTGTGTGTGTGTGTGCATCCCTGTCTCCCAGTGTGTGGTGTGTGCACATATAGATCTCATGAGCCATGGGCGAGCTTAGTTGTGGTCACTGACTGATCCCGTAATGACGAGTGGATTCGCTATATGTCAGAACCTTCCACCTACACACAGACGTGTGTCTCCGTCTCCCTCGTCTTCTCTCACTCTCATTTTTTTTTTTCTTTCTCTCTCCCTCTTTTTACGATGCATTTCAAGACATCTGTGTCTCTCTTCTTTTCCACAGCCGATAACTAACTGGCTTCCTCACTCAAAGAAACGGCTTGATAATGGAATCATCTCTATTCAATTAGTGGTCTAATAGTCTTCTGTCTCAGCACACACACACACACACACACACACACACACACACTCACTCTCCAACCAGCCTTTTTCTCTCTCCCGGCTTTAATGCAGCCAGACACCAGCAATGTTGATGATGGCAGTAGATGCTGATTGCTCCTCTTTTCCCTTCCTCTTGTTCTCTCTCCACCATTTATCAGCGGTGAAGGAGAGAGAGAGAGAGAAAGAGAGAGAGAGAGAGCTGCAGAGTTTGGTCGGTCAGCCGCACCGGAGTGAGTAATTAACTGGCATTAACTCATTAAACTGTCCCAGATGTGGCCATGAATATCTGAGTGGTGGGGAGACACAGAAGAGAAGAGAGGGAGATAAAGAGGGAGCATGACACAGAGAGAGAGAGAGAGAGTCCAGGCCTCCCTGTATCTTGCTGACAGCAGAAGAAGAGACTGTGGAGGAAAACGAAATGTATGAGTGGTGGAGGAGTGTGTGTGTATTTGTACACTGTACGTGTTCTTGGTCGGGCACACATCGAGCGGGAATGCTTGCATCGGATCGTATGTGTGGGTCATCCCGACTTATCCTGGTTGATTTATATGCTATTTCAAGTTGATTAAGATTCATTATAAACATGTACCGGTTTAATCACTCACTACCACACTAATGGAAACAAAATACCGCCGCACATTTTAGCTTCTGTTGCTCCATTATGATATTTGAGTGAAGTGACAGCATGTTCAATGTGTTGTAATTGACTCACGTGAAGCACTTTGATACTTAGGCTGGAAATATGAATACATTTTTTTTTAAATAAGTTGTTATTATTATTGCTACCTCCGCCAAGTGGGTTATGTCCTCACCTGTGTCTGTGTGTTGGTTTGTCGGCAGGATTACAGAAAAACCACTGACGAGATTTCCACAAAACCTGGATGGAGGATGAGTCTCAGCCCAGAGCAGACCCCGCTCACTTTTGTTGCAGATCCAGCAATGTTTTCACACTGTCCTTAACATTGCACTAAAATTTCCATTAGCATGGGAAGCAGGGAATAGTTTGTGGATCTTAATGAAGAAAATGTTTAGGTTGCTGGTGTGAGTTTGCACAAAAAGGGACTGTTTGGCATTGGGCAGAGGTATGCTCTCTACTGAGTGCCACTCTGGTAATAATCAAACTTTTTTTGTTTGAGAGGAGGAAAACAGTGTTACATAACAGCAATGGTACACGTGCTCGTTGTCACAAGTAAAGACCTGATAGGCCTCAGCCTCCCTATTATCATTACTCCACACTGTTGACATAATAAGAATAAAAAACAGTTGATCGCAGGAGCTGATTACACATCTTTGAAAAAAGTACACATTTTTTGAATAGTTATTTGCATTTCTTATTGTTTGAAGCTCCCATCTGAGTCAGACCTTCAGTCAGATGTTTTTAAACTGATCTGAAAAGCTTCATCATGATAAATTGCGGGTGTCAGATTAGATTTGATTACTGAGATTTATGGCGTTGTACTGTGGATGTCAGTCGCAAGAAGAAAGAAAATCTCCGGTCGTACGACCTCACCTGGCTTTCTTTTCATTCGTATGTGTTTGTGTAATCTTTTAGTCATTAGCATGTTTCGGTGTGTCTATCCCTCTGGGGCAAATATTTGAACTTCTTGAGGTGGAATTGATTTTGCTTGCCGGAGTCTTATTGGAGCATAGAAAGTGGACACACGGTGTGCATGATAAGATAAGAAAAGTTGTTGAATTTTCCCTGGCATAGGAAACTTATTTGTTTGCTCAGGTGTTCTGTTCCTAAGTTTTTTTCCCTCCGATATGATAAGATATGTGCCATTCACTTCAACATGCAAGAAATGCAGCACTTATTTTGAACCACATGCCTCTTTGGCACTGTCAACTATGCTATGTGTAAAAGTAATTGAATTGAAATGACTCACATTAACATTACAAATCTAACAACTGGTTGTTAGACAAGGTAAAATATGTAAAACATGTGCTGGTGTAGGCGAAGGAACACCTTTGAAATCTGTGATGGCTGCTTGATAAATTGTCTTTCACAGTAATTGCTTGGGAGGTGTTTTTTTTTTTTTCTTTTTCTTTTTGTTTACAGAGGTCCAATGTACTGGATGTGCGTCTTTCAAGCATAAAATAAAGTGCATCCAGAAGAAGCCCCGTACCCGTTAGTATTTATATGTAGCACCATGTTCACACTCAGCAGCAACAAAGAGGTGCGGTGAATACTAACGAAGAACTGAGGCGAATGATAATATTACCACGTGTCTTCACTCTTGATGGAGAGTGCAGATGACCTTTGCTCTTCAAAAGGAGAGTAGCTCGAGTAGCAACTACTCACTTAATCAAGGTAGCCGGACGCAGAATTAAATCACCACGCGAAACACAGTCAGAACTCTCTAGTGTAGGCCAAACAAACAAACAAAAAACAACAAAACAAAGAGGTATTATTCATTTTGCTGCATGAGATCTGCTCCACAACAACTTCATTTGCATTTATCCAGTGTCAGGCCGTGAAAGAGAGAGAAGCGAGCACTCATCTGAAATGATGCATGGCTGACACACTGTGAGTGATAAAAGTAATCACTCTAGATGCCATCTTTGGAGTGTGTGTGTGTGTGTGTGTGTGTGTGCGCGTGTCTGTATGTGTGTGCAGTCATGCATGCAAGAGTGCATAAAGTATACATGCTTTTGCTGCAAGTTTGTATGTGCAGTTTTTGTGTGCACAAATCATTGTCTATGCATGCCTATATGTGCATGTTCGGTGTGTGTGTGTGTGTGTGTGTGTGTGTGTGTGTCTAATGTGGCTACCATTGAGGCTGCATAAGCGTGTGCCTGCATGTGCGCCTGTACCTTTTGTGTGTTTGACGGCATCTTATTAAAGTGTCATTTAGACAGACACTTCTCAGAGTCTGGCCCCAGGCAGCCTGATAGATTGTAATCATGGACTAAATTACTACTTTCCCAAGCTGTAATCACAGGCTGTGTGTGTGAGTGTGTGTGTCTCTGTGTGTCTGTGTGTGTGTGTGTTTGTGTTGAGGCAGACAGAGAATCTCATCATTGTTTGGCATGTGTCTGTTATGATTCAAGTGAATGCAACAATCTGCCTGATTGATTTACCACTCACTTTGTAACTCATCTGCGGCCCCGCGCAGCATTCACTTTCACTGGATTATACTTTGCGTCTGACATGGTCTGCTCGTTTACAGGTTGGTATAAATGTCAGGAAGTATTTAAAGTTGTGATATGTAAGAACTTAGCTGAAAACATTCAAAAATAACTAAAATCATCCACAGAATGTTAAAGCGAAACTCTTGCCAAAAAGCAACCTAGGCTTTATTTGTGAATGTATATGAGTCAAACCTTCATGTAAAAGCATAATTACGATGAAAGAGGCACTTTACCGTACTTTCGTTTTCGGCCAAGCTAATTTTGAATGGGAGTGCAAGGGCACTTCATCAAAAATCTCTATTTTTAAAACACTAAGAAGGCTCGACACAACATGAAACTTTGCTCGTAGTATGACCAGGGTCTCTACACATGAACACGAGCATTGAGGACATTGTTTGTGTACACAGAGTTCACTAAAAAGAGAGTTTTTGATCTACTCACCTTAGCTGCTGTATCTCAGCATCACCGTCATGGCAGTCAAAAAGTATCCATCCGCCGCCTGCGACCTAACAGGAAGGAGAGTAATGGTGGACTGCTCCTCAAGCTTAGTTCCATATGAATGCACAGATAATTCGTTGTTTTTTCGTTAGCGAAAAACAATATTGACCTTCAAGTTGAAAAAGGAGCCTCATATAAGAAACAATACTAAATACTCAAAAGCCGGAAAAGTCACGTGACATCTCACGTGGATAGTTGTTGCCGGAAGCCAGTATGCTACCGGTGACCTGAGTGACACAGACACAGCACAACAGAAGACCGAGAGGAGACACCTAAAGACATGGCTGGGTATGAAGAATATGATTTAATGGGCGAGGTGATCGTGTTTGAGTTCGATGGACGTCCGTAGCTTTTCGAGCCCGAGCTTACAGACGAAGTGAGCCAAGAGCTTGAGGAAAGGGCGAGGAGAGAGAGAGAGGAGCTGGCGGCGGACGGATACTCTTTGACTGCCATGACGGCCGCATGCCGGACATACAGCAGCCAACGTGAGTAGATCAAAAACCTGCTTTTTAGTAAACTCTGTGTACACAAACAATGTTCTCAATGCTTGTGTTCATGTGTAGAGACCCTGGTGATGCTACGAGCAAAGTTTCATGTTGTCATGTCTTCTTAGTGTTCTAAAAATAGTTATTTTTGATGCTAGCTCAGTGCCCCTTGCGCTCCCATTCAAAATTAGCTTGGCCGAAAATGAAGCTATGGTAAATCTTAAAAGTGCGTCTTTCGTCGTAATTATGCTTTTACATGAAGGTTTGACTCATATACATTCACAAATAAAGCCTAAGTTGCTTTTTGGCAAGAGTTTCGCTTTAAGAAATTAATGTGTTATATTGAAGAAGTATGCAATTTGTTTTGTTTATGAATTTGACAGTTGGCCATTTCCTACATATTGCAGCATTTCACCTGAGTAACCGCTAGCTGCTGCTAGCAACAGCCACCATTAGCTAGTGAGCTCAGCTAGCCGTGCAGCTAGCTAGGACTGCTATTAGCTGACTCCTCCTGAACTGGGAGCTTCAAGCACCAGGGGAGTGCTGGTGTTGTTTAATATCACCTCTTGAGGTACAAAATGGCTAGGGGCTAGCTGGTTAGCATACTACCTTTAGTAGATATCTCTGAAGTACAATATATAGACGTCTTTGACATATTGTCAAGACTATTATGTCTTCGCGTTCTGTGCATAATTGAAGTTAATTTTTGAATGTTTTAATCCTGTGTATCGTACCTTTAAGTTGTTGCTTCACCTTTCTAATAAGGACTTGTTATGACATTAAGCCAATAGTTCTCAGTACCTTAATAATGAGATCATAAGCTACCTGGATAACGCCTAAAGGCAGATTTTAATGCTTTCTTTGTTTGCCGGTTTTGCTGCCACACTTGAGATCAAACTCTGTCAAAGACCACGCTCGAGGGAACACCCCAATGTTTGGATTTGTGCTGCTGTAAGCGTTGAGTTTACATTGGGCGCGTAATTCTCATACCTATCGTGGGGTTTTATCATACAAGATTCATCAAAGAGGGCAAAGAGCAGCCACTGCTTTTAGAAAAACTCCTCTCCTTTGATGTGACAGTGATGATGGCGCTGTCTGGCAACACTCAGCCCCGTTGAACTGTGACTTCAAGCTGCTCAAGGTCTCTATCTCCGTCGAGCTTCCATCACTCGACTATTTTAAGATACCGAGGAGGGACAAGGACACACGCGCATACATACACACGGGACAATTACGTATATACGCATGCACCCGTCAGTGCAGAGCTTCCGCGCGTCTCTTGCCCTTTAGCAAAGCACACGATGGCAGGCACTATCTTTCCTTTTAACCTCCTCACCCCGCTCTTACGCGGTTATCGCTTCCCTCTCAGACTTCACCCAAATTATGTCTCTTCACAGCTCGGCCACTCTGAGCAGGATGTCGGCTGAAGGGAAAGGGGAGCTAAATGGACCAACAGGAGACGTCAAGATGTATTTTCGGAGTTGTGACTCATGGCAATTAAGAGCACGGGCTTGAGTAACGAGTTAAGGAAATAAAATGGGGCATTAAAACGGGTGCACATGCCCGCTATTAGCAATCTGATAGTTTTGTATTCCGCTGAACGCCATTGGATTTATTACTCTTGTCTGTAATGTAGCCTACTGTTGAGCTGTAACGCTCGAGGACGACATTATTTGAAGCATTACTGATGAGCAAACACATTAACACGCACACATAATCCCTGCTCCACCCCCCCTCGCTTTAAAAACCTACAGTATTTAATTTCCTCCGGCCTGTCTATTTGGCCAGCGAGGTGGTAACTTGATTGGTCAGCTGTGTGCCTTTCCTGTGTGATGATTGGATTTGGTTCTCATGTGTCCGGAGCACACCCCGGCGCACCGGGATGAAGCAGATTAACTAGATTTTCTGTTTTTCTATGCTCTCTCTTTCTCTCTCCATCCCTGGCACTGTTATTGGAAGAAAGTGATAATTCCCCGGCACTTCAAACACAGCCCCCTAACTAAGACTCTGCTTAAGTCTCCTCCAAGGAAAAGCTGCCTGCCTGCACACAGATGTCTCTGATTAAATTGTATCTCAGAGAGAGAAAAAGGAGAGAGTCCTCCTTCCCCTCCTTCATGCTCCCTCCCTCTCTCTCTTTCTCTCTCTCTCTCTCTCTCAGCCCTCCTCGTGTCTCTCTATCTGTCTCTCTGTTAGCTCGCTCAACTGGCTGTTGCCAAAAGAGCCTTGGGCGACGAATAAATTGCTTTGGTTTCAGCAGACAGAGAAGTTGGCCGAGACAAGCTGAATCAGTGCATTAGATGCGAAGGCCCCCTCATAGACTGGAAGTTAGCCTTTAGCGCAATCATTGACCGTGAGTGATGATTATGTCTAATTGAAGGAGACTTTCGCTACCTGTAACACAGCTGGGGGGCCTTGAGCATATTGGACAGGAGGAAAAACAGGCAGGGAGAAAAGAATAGTGTGTGCGTTACAGGAGGTGGTGGAGGAAAGGAGATAGGTTACAGAGGAGCGGAGGAAGATTGACGTGGGAAGTGGAGGAATGGAGGAAAGGTGGATGGATATGAGACAAAGAAATGAGGGGGACTATGAAAAAGAGAGTTTAATATATTATTAGCATCAGGGCCGGGAAAAAAGGGGGGAAAGCTTTCTGGGGCCCAGCTACTCTGCTCAGGGGCCCAACAATAATCATAACCAAATTTTATTTTGAAACCAAATACTCCTCATTATTTATTAACAACAACAATTACGACTTTAATTATTGTTGCTTTGGTTGATTTTGGTCTTTTTCAGGATGCGCCCTCTTATTTTTCTTTTATTGTTGCTACACTGTCAGAACATCAGACGAGCACCGTGGGTGGCCGGCCACATGAAATGAGAAATTTACTGATCTGAACCAACTACTTGCTAATGTTGGAGTACATTTCATAGCTATTCCAGGACTTCCAAATAAATTAGGAGTGCCAAAAAATAAAGGAGGAGGAAAAAGAGAAACTGGCAAGAGCTTTGGACTCAAATAATAATGTAGCAACATAACCAGCGCTGTTTCATTCACTCTTTCATCTGAGGCCTGTGGATGTTCAGCTTTCAACATTCGGGTAGTTGAACATATCTGGTTTCTAACTATAAATCTGCTTGAAATCTGCTTTTAACAAGGGAAAGGCATGCAAGAATTAACGCTAACAAAGCATATCGTAGTCTTTCAAATCTCTCCCAAAACCCATAAAAAACAGTTAATTTCAATGTGGACTGGACCAGTGCTCGATATACAATATGCAAATGCTTCGTAGCAATTCAGAGGAAAG
>OMLP01009274.1:7456-18615 GCA_900302685.1 Spondyliosoma cantharus | reverse complement strand
CCCCCCCCCCCCCCCCCCTTCTCCCTTCCCTTCCCTCCATTTCCACATGGCACTGGGCTCCCTGGCATGAACGGTGGCCACGGGAGTCGCTTCAGATCATCTAGGAGGGTATTGGATGGTCGTGGCTGCCTTTTGCAATAACCTGGCAAGGTCCAAATTCATTAGGGTAAAATTTGGCCCTGGCTGCAGCACTGTAGTGCCCACAGCATTTGGCCCCGCTGCCCTGCACTGCGCTAGGCCGAGCTGCGGAGCGTTTTTGCTGGATCCAGAGAGAGCCATTAGCGGCTGCTTGTGATGATGGTTATGCTCCCCAGTGTCACACACAGATAGTTGCCTTTGAATGATTTGAGCGATTACCCTTTTCACACAAGCTTTGGAATAATGGGTTAGGTGAGGGAGCGGAGAGTAAAGCGAGGGGGCGTAGGGAGGCTAGAAAGAAGAGACATGGAGGGAAGAGAGAGATAAACTGAGAGGATAGATTCAGATGAAAAAAGGGGTTCATGTGTCATTTCAATTCAGAGAGTAGTCATTGTTTGAAATTCTGTAAAGTGAATTTATTTTAATCTGCTTGTTCGCAGTGTGTGAGCCTGACAAAAAAATAGCAGCAAATGCAGGCTTCTGAACATAAAAAACACTTATCAAAAAACATATGAAACATAACAAGGCTAAATGTGAAATTATTTGGGGAAAACTTTAGATAATTTAGCAGTAACAAACAATGATTTCCTTCGTTGGGGCATGGACTGTTACGGAAGCAGTTCATGTGTAACAAGGGCAAGATAATAGAAGACACGTGTATATCTATCTATAAGGGTTGTACCTGTCTTGACAACAGATTATGTAAAAGTAAATATTACTAACATGATTATCTGATGTCTGTGAAACAAACACCTACAATGGCTGCTAAAAACGCAAAAAAAAAAGCCCAGTCTAGTTTGTCCATTCTGGGCTACATTTGTGTAGAAACATGACAATGCAACATGGATGACTCCAGGGAAGAGGACCCAAACCCCCCCGGAAAAGACGCCAGCTTTCGTAGTAGACAAACTGTGTACTCGAACTGTGATGCAGTCTGGCCTACAAAGACTTTCTACAATAAGTTTACATTGTGAAAGAAGCGGCTGTAAGGTTTGAAGAATTTGGGCATCACAACCCACGCAAAATGATTCATCTTACTATCATAATTTGATCCAATAAAATTTGGAAAGTCTAGAAAAGCCGCAAGATTAAATCTTTTTAGCCCTATTCAAATAAGCTGGGGGCTAGACCTGAAGTAAGACGGCTCGGTAAGGGGCAGTCTCTAGTGTGCATGCTCTGTGGCCACACAGTACGGAAGATCCAGGTATTTTCAAGTCAAACTTTTCCGGCTTCAAGCACCTCTGAGCAGCTTCTCCAATTCTATATCCCTGTTTCTTGATATGTCCATGAGAGGACCCGCTTCCCCAGTAGTAATACAGTAAAAGGCGCATTGTAAGATAACAAAATCATAACAATTGTTAGTTTCAGGTGATTATACACACAACATTGTTATCATCCCTTTTTTCTGCCAATAAAGCAACCTAAATCCTACATGCGGGACCTTTAAAGATGCTCAAAAATGACCAATGATTATCTAATCACTTGCTCTATTCTACAACAAAGTATATATTAATGTGTGAACACTGTCAGAGCTGCCAAAGATAGTTCCATAAAAGCAGATTGTCATATTCATAACTCCTTGTAACGCAATTGTGAAGTTTCCACTGCGCTCTGGCCAGCTGGTGCGTTATCAGTGATGGCTGTCTTTGAGGTTTGGTTTGTTTCCCTCTGGGTGAAGTCAGCAGTCGTGATGATAGTTTAATGATAGTTGACTCTGTGTAATTCCATTCTGAGAGAGGCCACACTAACTGGGGATATCATTCACCTATTAACTTACCTGGCACCCTCCACAAGTGATTGTATTCATGCATTTGTACATACTGATGAGGGCCAGATGGACGGAAACATTTTCCCTATTGCCAAACAGACGATAAGTAGAGTAGATTAATCAAAAGACGTCTTCCTGAGTGTTATCGCTCTTTACTTCTCTCTTCTTCCCATAGCTGAAATAACTGCATTAACTCAATTCACCTGACCCTTCACTCAAACATCACCTCCTACCCACCTATATACCGACGGTGCTCGTGTCTGATCGCTGACTTCAGAGAGCAAAGTTGAATCAATAACCTCGCCAGAGAAAGCAAACAGGAGTGAGGTGCTGACGAGAGCTCGCCCTCCGATCAGAGTCTGCACTGTGCAGTTTTTGTGCTTCTTTCAGATTTTCGATCCTCTGGGGTTGCTTGCTCGGTTGAAGTAAACACTGATGTGATCTGAAACCTACAGACTCTGCTTTAATCTTTCTGTCTGCCTTACAATGTGAAATACAGTTTTAGTTTGTTACCTTTGCTGCTGCTTTTTGTCTCTGTTTCGCACCGAAGACCTTTGTTGTTTAGTCTGTGATGGTTTTTACCTACATAGTGTTTGTTGTTTTGTCTATGTACCTCTGCTGTTCATTTTCCCACAGCCTCTCAGTGCTCAAAGCAGCAAACTAGACATTTTTATGCAATATTTTTTTTTTTTTTACCGTATGTCTGGCTTAACTTTAACTTCTGAATCAAGTTGTTGAAAGATTACAGTGTTCTCAGTTCCAACATGCAATTATGCCATTAAAACTCAAAATTAATCTAGGCAGAGTTGTCAGAATGCATACGTATACCATTAAATTGAACACCTGTTACCTATATATATATTTTTTTTTCTAGGAATCCTAATTAGTGGTTTAGCATTTTAATGTGTTGTTAATCAGGGTCAAATTATAGTGATGGCTTCGATTAAGATGGATTTTCTGGGCATTACATGTTGTTTTTCTAATCATAGTATATAAACCTGCCTCAACCATTAAGATTCAGGACCACTGAGGAGTCATTTAAAGGTGCATGTAAGAATTTAAGTTTAAGTAACGTGACATTGAAAGTCAAGAAAATAATATATCTACAGAGTAGAAAGGTGCAGAATAAAAGCATCTCTTTTCATGAACATTATGATGATTGTGAATCAATGGTTTTACAATGTTTGTCGTGTCCAAGGTCGTTTTGTTTATCTCTGAGTAAGAATTCTCACAGTTGGTTTCAGCTTTTCACAAGGTTTGTGAGCCAATAGTATAACGCCGTTGGTATCGCGTGGTATCTGTGTTTCGTCAACATCGAGACGCTTGGTATTTTCCTTAACTGTAGGGGGAAAAAAAACAAAGAAAAACATTTAAAAATGGCTGAGAATGCGAATGCACAGAATCGGCTCGGACTACTATGCAGCCCTAACGCTAGCTAGCTAGCGTTAGCATTGTTAGCGTTAGCACTACTAATTTTGAAATTTGCCTCCTAGCATTAGCTAAGTTAACCAACATTTGTGAGCTAACATTAGCTGGTGCACCAACTGACAACCACTTGAGGGGGCAGATGATTCAAACAACAGTGGTGTTACTACATGAATACAATGGAATGGGGAGATGAAATGACACAGTTAAAACGTTAAAGTTTGCTGCCCGATGATCCAAAGAGTGCCTCGAGCTCCAGTTCTGGGCAGGGCATATACATATCTATGATAGGACCACTAGCTGCATGGCTAACTGAGCTAACTAGCTACCGCTACAGTGAGCAACAGTGAGCTGTTACTCTGGTAATCTGCTGCCCCCTGTTTGTTTGGAGTATGAATTCAACAGGTGACCTGTTCTTACAGCACTTTTAGCGGTGCCTGCTTCCATGTTGTTGCACACACTGCTTTTGTTCGTATGACCCTGTTTTGAAGTTGTGTCGTTGCTGTATCCTTTCCTGATAAAACAGTCATTAAACTTTTATCTCATCTATTTTACATCAGGCTTTACAATTGGGTACAGTGTGCGTGGCATAAGCGCACAATTATAGATGCATGGTTGCCACGGTAATAAGGTAACAGGTTAGAAGTGGCAACAAAAGCAGACAGTATACAGAATGTAAGCAGACCTGACATAAACACACACACATACACAACTGCAAATGACTATTACATGTGTCTATGCACTGAACGCCAACAAACACATGCCACTCTCCCGTCACACACATCCAGCGCACACACTTATATACACAATGAGCGCACAAGTCGTCAGACAAACAGCTGGCGCGGAGCTCCAGATGGACAACAGCTCACAGTGTTAACTGAATTATAGATTTCATAACACAGGATGCCCATACAACTATACTATGAGCTGATCAAGTCAAGCAAGCACAACAGTACGTGTCAGTATGCAGCCACCGCATACTGTATATATCCTGTGTAGTTCACATACGTGTGTGTGTGTGTGTGTGTCTGTAGTTGCATTTAGGTGTGTGTGTATGTGTGTGTGTGTGTGTGTGTGTGTGTGTGTGTGTGTGTGTGCGCGTGTGCTAACACAATCCCATTCTGCTGTACAGTGGAGCAGCGCCATAAACAGGGGGCACCTCTCCTATTTGATAACAGATAGGCTCCCGTAGGATCGGCCATTATTCCTTTGCATTTCGCCGAGCAAATGAACTTGACAGATGGCTGTGTCACCCAAACCCTTGACTACCAACCTGATTATGCAGAAAACAATACAATAGAATAGAGCAGGGGAATCATTACCGGAGGTAGGGATTGTGAGATCGAGTGCACACCCCAACACCTCACCCACAGTCGAGGACAATGCAGCGCAGCCCAACAAAATTACACTTGTGAAATTGAACAGCAAGAGTGAGTTTAACATAAACTGGGTTACGGTCAGGCAATCTGTCATCAGGCTAAAGCCATTGTCTAGGGCTGCTTGCATGGCATATGAACTCATCCGTCATCTCCGGCTCTATTAATGGCTGCAGCTCAGGTTTTAAACTGCAGAGGTTTACTGGCTGGGGCACAGCTCCCCTGCTGCCTGTATATGCTTTATGAGGAATGTGTCATTTTTCTGTATTGGATGTGTATGTGCGTGGGGAAGTGAGTAAGTGAGACTGGTGTTTGGTGAGGGAAATAAGGTGAGTGTGTGCCTTCCTTTAAAGAAAAAAGTAGAGGTCTTCATGTTGAAAAGTTTTAATAAAAATATTTAAAAATATCAAAATGTATTTGGACTAATAGTTTTTGAGGGTTTTATTAATCTATGAATTATTCAAATGGCGTCAAAACATAAACTTAACAAGACTAGAAGTGCACTTCAGCAGAAAAAAATGTAGGAAAGGGTTGGTTTGAAACCTGTACACATATTGTATTTGAGGTTTGAGGGGGATTTTTAACTCATGATGTGATTCAGATTAAGAATTTGACTAAATTTTGCAAGTGTCTGATATAAACAGTGCTCTATTAATTGACTCATTTAGTCTTACCAAGCGCCAGTCCCTTCACAGTTTGTGCACATTGCTGGAGCCAATGCAAACGGGCCACATTTCAGTCGATCTCAAATGGATTTGTGATTAACTAGAAGTTCACCCTGACCACGGCCAACGTGCACCCTACTTGGGCAGGTGGGCGCTGCGCATTCAGGGACAGTAAACACGGCAGAACATATGGCGCTGGTGCCAACGTTGGACTGGACTTCTGAGAACAGCACAACTACAAGGATGCTTTCTGTTTCACCCCGACATCGTGAGTCACATCTGGAAGTGGATCTTTTCACATTAGCGCGGCCCCCATCCACTGTCCACTTCTACCACTACATCTGTTCTACAGTCTGTATCAATTTACATCGGTCACTGTTACACATTTTAACATCATGTTGTCATGCCATCATCGTGAAAATTCCTGTTATTATACGGAGTTATGTTCGCACACATGCCAGTTGTACATCTACAGGTGCAGGGCTCATAACAACAAGTAACCCTGCTGTTTCATTTGACCCATAACTTTATAGCAATGAAGGACCGTGTCTGTGGAGTCATATTAGAAAGCTCTGCATGCAAGAACCCTTACAATGTCGAACAATTTTACATTGTGTGTGTAAATAAGTCATTTTTGCATGTTTGCATGTATATTGTGATGCCTGAAATACATTTTTCAAGTCAATTGTTTCTTTTTTGAAGATATTTTTAGATATTAAATAATTGGTTTGAGTCTCGGCATATGTAACAAGTTCATCTTGCGTTGAAAATTTGATTTGTTGAGTTAATTGAGCAAAATATCAGAGGAATCCTGATCAATGATAATATAAGTATTTATTTAATATAACCTCTAAACATAACTCCAAGTGGCCATTTGTGATCATTACATATGCACCTAAGGACTTGCATTTTTCTCTCTCAAGCAACATGAATATTGTTGAATTAAAGAAAAAACAAACATGTATTTCTGTCCAATGAGCTGTTCATTTCACCCTGAGGCATTTTTTGACCTCATCCCCACCACTTGCATAAACACTGAGCCCAAACGTGCCCGCATTGCACACGTTCTCTCAGTCCGCGGTGTGCGAGTTTCATTCAGTGCATGTTTGAAAAGGCAAAATCGAATTTTTTTCTCCTGCACTCCAAACTTTTAAGCTGTTAAGATAACACAACGAGGTGAATGCGCCTCTTCTCTCTCACTGTAACATGAACTTTGCCAGTGTGGTGGCGAGCGTGTGCTTTACTACTTCGACCTCATATCCTGAAGTTGGCGGTTTGGTCAAAGTATTTGTGAAGCACACAGTGTAAACAAGGCTCAACAGGCTCTGGATGCCGTAAATAAGAAGCCTCGAGTCTGTGTTGGAAAGTTTGTTCAACCTGCGCCGCTTCCCCTCCCTTGAGCGAAGGTGTGTTTCCCTCGCCACGCTGTTGACAGTGCGTCACGCCGCGTTGCCAACTCTTAAAGCAAACCAACAGTGGCCTTGCATCAGTTTAGCACCCCGGTGTTAGGTATGTACACACCGCGGGTCAAATCAAAGAGCTTGTTTGTGCTTCGGCACAGTGCAGGTTTTCAGTGGGGAGAAACAAACCTTAAATAGGAAATCTCAAACTGTCTTGTAAGTGGGCTAAAGGAGGAGCGGCCCGAGAGGAGGTGAGGAAGGAGTGAGGGGAAAAAAAACACTGTCTTTAAATGACTTCGATCTCTGGTGTGATGAATCACAGAGTTGCAAATCCCTTTTTAGCTAATTGCTACCAGCATGTGAGATTTCTCCCCTACTCCTCCTCCATGTTCAATATCAATTTTCAGGGCCGGCAGAGAGAGATAGCCCCGGTCTGTTCCCCTGAGTCTCGCCAGTGGCCTCGCTGATAAAAACTGCACTAACAGCACTTAGCCATTTCAGAGACTAGGGAAACAGACACACACGCACACATGCACACACACACACACACACAGACACACACACACACAGACTCTCTTATTCACAGCTGTGTGCGGTAATGAAGGAGAAAAGATGGGCCAATCGAAGTGAAACAGGGAACAGGCTGGTGTCATCTGCTCTGTGACCTTCTGAGAAGACTGTGTGTGTGTGTGTGTGTGTGTGTGTGTGTGTGTGCTCTCCTCAAGAAGTCTGGAGGTCAGACCTGTGCTCACTGAAGGGAATTAACATTTGTCTGCTTCGCTAAGGACAGGCTGTCCCCCATGGAGAATGCAGGAACTGTGTGCAGATTGGTGAGCTTTAGCCCGTTCCCACTTCTGTAGTTAATGGTCATGCAGTAACACGCTGCGTCGTAGAGTCACTTTAAAGACGCAGTACATGTATATTCTGTCCAAACAGAAAGTGTATGAAGTGTATATGGAAATGAGATGCTCAATCTTTGAGAGGGGTTATCCTAAATATGAAAATTAAAGGGAAATAAAAAGTAGGAAAATAGAAGAAGTTGCATGCGAACATATTTGACAGAATAAAACATTGCGAGCCTCAGTTTAACTTTGTCACAATTTGCAAAAAAATGGTGAAAATGTATATGTATGAAACATAGAGTTAATCTGTGTGTCTGTGTGTGCGTCGTGTGTGTGAGGTTTCGGCGTCAGCTTGCCCTTGACCATCCTCAAGAGGAGAAGCGACACAGCAGAGCTCCCCTGACACCTTCTGCTCCACTCAGGCAGCTGCCTTCACAATTAAAGGACCACCTCCACCTCAGAATCCATCATGGAAAAAGTGTGAAGCCAATGTACCCCAGTCAATAACAATAGCCATGCACTTTACAAGAATGTGTGTGTGGGCGCAAGTGGTGTGTGAGCGTAAACCAGCAACCTTACAAATTGTCAAGGCAAGGTGAATCAGTGCCCTGCAGTGGCCGATGAAAAAAACAATACACATTGTAAAAGCCAAAGTATTTGTTTATTTGAAGCTACAACCTACCTGGGCTGAAAATTGGATTTCAAGCATCACAGTGAAGTTGTCTTTCCTTGCTCAGCGTGGCCCTTTACTAAAAGCCATGCTTTGATAACCTGTCCTCTCTAAAACTCTGGTCAGCGAAGTTCATCCATCCTTGTAAAGGGGTCGGGGGGTGCTCGAAGCTTGATGACATAAACCATTTTCTCACATAAATCAGGACTGGACATTGTCCAGAGTTGCCTTTTCACACATGTTGCTCACAAAAGGAGATTGACCATGTCAGGCGCGTTCTCACCTAATGTACTGTTTGGTTTAGATGAGTGGTGGCCCCTGTATAGAGTTTATGGGAGACAGCACAAGATGCAAAAAGTACACTGCGGTAGCTTGTTCGTAATTTGGTCATCAAAAGCCAAGTTTCGTGGCATTCCTTGTTCCCGAAATCTCATCATCTCTGCTCCATTACGCTTAATCAACATTACATAGACTCGTTCTAGGAAGGTGGCAGGATCAGGTCTGTTTAATGTCTGGTCCTACTGATTCGAACATTTGCGTTCACACATAGCCGACAGCTCATCTAGGTAAATTCTAGATAAGGGTTGCAGTGCATGTGTGAAAGGGACTATCGTGATCGCTCTCTAAGATAGCTAGCTTCTTAACTGTCAGGGAAGCAAGCGAGCTAACTCCGTATTGTTTGGGTCAAAAAGTTTATTCAAGAGTAGTATTTATACTATGATTTTCAAAACTGTCTGCAAACCATGCCCCTGTTTGTACAATGGTTTATACTCCCGGAATAGAGGGTTGTGTTTGGAAAAAATAGCCGTTACGCAACACATTAGCAAGTTGTTGTGGCGCACTAATCTCCCTTATGTTTATGTCTGCTTCCCATTGAGATTAAGTGAGAGGGATCACGTGTGAGCCCTGCAACAAATTCAACACTGCGCTTCCTTGAGTCCTCGGCAACAAACCTGCCAAGTGTGAAGAAGTTTGGATGGACGGTTCTTTAGATATGAGTCAGATATTATTTAGTTTATTCATTCTCTGCATCATGGATAAAACAGAAGCCACAAATTCCACTAACCCAACATGCACGTTACCACCACCACAGCGTCCGTTGGTCAGTTCTGCTTCTGTATTGCGGAACATGACAGTACATGTGAATCAGTCACTAAAGAAGGATCACATGAAAAATTACCATTATTACAGAACTGCAAGCCACGATGGACATTTCCTGTCACTTTACCTTTCTCTCAACCCCTTCATGTTTTTGTTTCATCTGCAGCTAAGAGGCTTTTGGGGGGACTAAAGTCACCGACTCCCCTCCCTGATTATGCAAAAAGCTTTTAAAAGAGGCAAGGCAAAGTGGAGGGAGGTTTGAGGGATCTGTGGCCTTCGCACCCTGCTCCCTCTCACCCTGTCCTCTCTTCTTTACTCTAATCTGATTTCTAGCAGGCATCTTTGATCTAGGCCTGTGCCAGAGGAAAGCAAGCTGCTGGGGCCTTGCCTCTACATATGAAGTGAGTGTGGAGATTAGCAGCCTTCCCTTACAGCTTTAGTGGCTAATACCTGATTAGGGCCCCGAGTCAGCCAATTGTCTCAATGCTGGCTATCAATGCTAGCACTGGCTCTAGAGGGAGGGCGGGGGGTGGCGGGTGGATGGAGGCGAGTGGAGGAAGGAGGGATGGAGTAGTAGTGTTGGTAATATGGGGTAGAGAGGGTTGGGATGAAGGTTGATTCCGTAATGGATACTCATTTTATCCCACCCCGCTAAGAAGATTAGGCCTTGGGGTGTCATATTAGCTGCGCTCTCTGGGCCTTTGGTGGTCCATGCAGCTTTTCTAATGGCGCTCGCTAGCCCATGTTGCTGCTGGTTCTTTTCTTCTCTTCCCCGTGTCGTGGAGCACTGCCTTGCATTATACAACTGGATTAGAAAGGCTCCGAGTGTTAAATGTCTCCCATTCCTTTTTAAAGGAGGCAAGGTATGATCCGTGATGCAAAACATCTGTTTCAAGTTAAAGACAAACCCTCTCATCTTTCAAAGAATAAGCTGCACCACGCATGGCTTTTAATAAGAGATTGCAATAGGCATTTGATGTATTAAGTGAGATGCATTGCAAGTGCGTTTTGAATGAAAAAGTCTGCTTCAACTCCGATGTTGCTTGCCAACAAATGAAACAACACTACTTCTTTTCCAGGCCTCACTTGCTTCTCTTCTCTGATGTATACTATGTTTAGGGACTGTTGTGTCTTAATTAATTAATGTCATATTATTTATTCAGAACCAACACAATCTTGAGTGTTCTCTTACGCTGACAGTAGAGTGCATCGGGACGTGGCTGGCAAAGAGGCCGAACAGGAGGCCATGAAAGTTTAAAAAATGTGTCGCGATAGACTGTAGACATCTCGTTCCAGTGGAGGGCTGTTGCTCTTTCTCCATCGTGCTCTCTATCTCCTTAAATCTGTCAGCTTAACAAAGACGGAGCAGACCTCAGAGACGGCGAGCCTGGCCAATTAGAGCACTTGAGACAGGCAAATGCCTCTCTCCTTTATAACTTGGGTTTACAGTTATGCTACAACTGGTGCAAATAATTGGTTATTAATACAATGGGCATCTACCAAGGACGGATTTGTAAGTATTCAGGCATGTATGAGAATCCTTCTCATTTGAAAACGTTTATAAGCATTATACACAGCAGCGAGGGGCCGAGAGCTGCAAGTGTCAATCAGCGAGATGTCAGATTCAAAGCAGGGAGAATGCAATTAAATTTGTGTTCTATGGCAGAGAATAAGTTGATGCTGTTGTTTGGAGTAGAGTAACCTTATGCAGGCATCCCATATTTCCTTTCAGCATGCAACACTGTAGAAAAAAAAAAAAAAACAGGGTTGGAGG
>OMLP01009266.1:4293-37978 GCA_900302685.1 Spondyliosoma cantharus | reverse complement strand
TAACAATGAAGCTCGTGTTCAGGTCAGTGTCGTCAGCACTAACGTTTAGAAATGTGCCATGTTACATTGTTAAACTTCAACAACAACAACAACAACAAAAAAAAAAAAAAACAAGCAAAATGCTATAAAATGCTTAAAGGTACAGTGTCGTAAAACTAATCAAGCACATGAGCTTTGAAACGAGAGTCCAAGCTACCAGACAGACTGCTAAAGTTCACATATTGTAGCGAGTAGACCTTTGAACATTGTTGCTGTAATGACATAGAAAGTATGTGACATGGCTTAGATCTTCATACTGAAACACCTGAGTACTTTTCTTTTTTTTTTAAAGCTAATTGCACCTATTGTAGCTCTGAAGGTTTTATAAAACTGCTTTATGTAATACAGATAAATGCTACTTTGCCAACAGATGCCCGGTAAGTGATGGGTTCTTCCTCCTGCCGCTCCTCCTCGAACTGCTTGATCAAACGCTCTTTTATATCTGCGTATAAAAGAGCAAATAGTATTTGCAAATACTTCACGCAAGGTTTACAGTCAGTGCTGAGGAGGCCTTAGTTGCCGAGAGCACGAAAGAGGACAAAAGCTGGGAAGTATTTGCAAACATTATGTGACCCAGGTCCAGTGAACGGTAACTGTGTTTTCCGGGTCGTAGCGCTGAGGTGTCTGTGGGTCTTATGGCGTTTTTTTTCTTCCGTCTGTGCGACTGTCTGTTTGAAAGTCTGCCTGTCGCTCCGTGCGAGCTGATGGCGCTGGGAGCAGTCGGTCGTTCTGCTGCCTGCTGCTGGATTGTCTGGATGCCTCAGTCCATCATTTCCTCCTTTGAGTAGTCCCTGGATTTTCTCTTGAAGAAGCCCATCTGGAGGAGCAGAAAGCTCAGTTACAAAACTACCTACAGTGTGCTGCAGTGAAGGAATTGTTCAACATTCGGGGAAATATATACAGGATTCTTATTCCCTTTTTTGTTGAGCGGTCGTTGAACGTCAATACCACTCTCATGTGTGCCCATGAAATACGAAGGGAGTGCCAGTAAGGTGAACCCACCTTCGCATTAAAACAGCGAAAAAACCTTTAATTAACATGTTATATCTCCTTTGTTTTCTCCAGTGTTTTGGGCTATCTATTCATTTATATGTCTTTCTGGTTTCTTTGAGGAAAGAATGACATTTAGCCAGGTTTATGTCCGACACCGCGTCCATGAGGCTGCACGAGTCAAAAATGACTTCATCACATCTCTTGCATCGAGTGCGTGACTCAGCAAGTCATCGCGGTGCTGGGTCGCCACTAGGTGCGTACTGAGCTGGCTCAAGTTCTATAATAAAGCTCTGACAGGCTGCACTACTAGTTTTGCACCCTCATTTTCTGTCCTGTTTAATTAACATATTCTGATTCTGGTGCATCATTAGTGCCCTTCTGTCTTAAACAGATCAGTGCAGCCTTAGCACTGAGGAGCTGCACGCCACCGCACAACGTTCGTCTCCTGAAGGCTTCCTCACAGAATATTTAGGTTTTTTTTGCACCCTCTAGTGTTACAAAGAATTACTGCAGCGGAAAAATCAAATATTCAAGCAAAAACCTGTGCAGCATCTGCGGACGCTCACACACCGAGTTTAAACACATTTTTTTACTTCTCAAAATGTTGAACTATTCTTTTAAAAAACGCACACAAATCATGGACTGAATTGTAATATTACCTTCCAGAGAACGAAGATGACGAGTGCTAATATCAGCAGCCCTATCAGGATGCTGAGGATGATGATCCAAATAGGGATCCCTCCTGAGCTCTCCTTCGAAACCTGGATCTTCACCTGATTCGCACACGGACGCACGCAGAACATAAAGTGAATGTACGAATACATGCAAACACACGAGTAATTCAATGATAAAACAACCGCTCTCTGACTTACACTCCTGGACCTGTCACTGCTGCTCAGTTGAAACAGGTCTGCGTTTCTGATCGTCAGGGTGCCGTTCACAGACATGTACAGACTGGTAAACTCGCCCTGTTAAGATGAAAATACTATAAATGTTTGATCGTCTTCTTCTTCTTCTTCTTCACTCTGTTAGTCTGCAATCTGTTATCATCGATGTCAAAACCAAACAACAAAGGCAGTTGAGACAAGGGAAAAAAGCCCCCGTGCGTCGCCGTAAAACCCACCTTGATGAACGTCGGCTTCCACACTCTGAATGTGACGTTGACCTGACTGACTGCAGCCCCGGGGATGGAGCAGGTAAACGATGTGCATTCGAGGTTTTCACAGTTCTGTAGAGCAAGTCAAACAGACGTGATAAGCCTGGAGGACTCACGAAGAGGTGTGTCATGAAGAAAAGCGGAAAACACATGTACCTGAAGCAGGACTCTCAGCCGAATGAGACTTTAGAATCACAGCGATCGACCAATTGCGGGCCCTGAGTCAGTAATGCCCACTTACCTTACGCAGTAAGTGCTTTGAGATCTTTAAATGTGAATATGTGGGGATGCAACATACCCTTGAACAATTTCGAAATATCAAATAGGACCTCAGACAGGTGGTTTTTCGAACTAAATGATGTGAGACAATGGCAATTAAATCTATCACAACCCAGATTACAAAAAAGGCTAGGAGCTGAACAAAGACGCAGCGCAAACGTTTGCAAATGAACGGAACGAAACCGACAGTTAACATTTCAAGTGGAACCTTCAGGAAGGTGCACCGTGTTTCAGTCAGTGCAGATTGACCGGTTCGGCCTGAGGTGAAGCTTGAAAAGTACCATTACCAGTCTGGAGGATCAAGATTCCAAGCTAACTTTCTTCAGGCTTATTCAAAACATAATTTCTTGAAATTAGCCTGAATTACTTGAACAGTAATGCGCCTGTTTTCACTGGTAATCTGTCTTTAAATGGAAACCCTCAGGTGACTCACCAGTAGGAAGACACTGAGTGTTTCTTTCTTTGGATTGGGATGATAAACCTTTGGGTTAATTTGATGAGGGTTGATCAAACCCGATGCGTCACATATCACCTGCAGAGAAAGAAGAGGTAGATATGATGGTGGGTTTATGTGCACCTACACAGCAACGTGTGTGTGTGTGTGTGTGTGTGTGTGTGTGTGTGTGTGTGTTTGTGTGTGTGTGTGTGTGTGTGTGTGCGTACCCCTGGGCTGGTGGCGACATGTGTCAGGTACAGTAAGTCGTTCTTCCAAGGAGACAGACGTGGATACGTCACCGTGAGGTCAATGGGCGGAATCACCATATCACCTGACTTCATCACCTGAGGAGGTGTGAGACAGAGAGAGAGAGAGAGAGAGAGAGAGAGAGGGAGAGAAGGGGCAGAAGTTGCCTTCACATCTGGATCACCAAACATCTGCATGCTCTACATATATATCAGCATATCACCGTATGTGATCTCTGTCAGCAGCAGTTACCTTGTAGGTGATGTTGACCTCCTCTCCAATCATCTTGGTGTCATTGAACTCACTGGAATACTTTTCACCCTCTCTTACTTCAACATGTTCATCCTGAGGTTGTCTAGAAGATTTAAATATATATATATATTAAAAAAAACCTCAGATCTTTCCCCTCTCCATCAGATAGATGTTCATTCAAATATATTAAAAGGTTTTGACATGTCTCGAATAAAAGAGATTCTTTTCACATTCACATCCAGCAGATACGGAGCAACATTATCCATTCATTGGGAGTTGCGTATTGGGCCATTAGTCCAGTATTCACTCTTTTTAACTCTGGTTTTGGTCTCCACCATCTCCCGAGGGAAATATCTGACTCTTTCGGTGCTAAACAAAACAGCTGCCTGCTGAGGTTGAAGGCCAAGAGGGACTAAGTAACTGAAATGTTTCAGGCTGCGAAAACAAAACAGTGAGCCGAAAGATGCAGTGTCAGCAAGATTCAAATACGCAAGTGTATGTTTTTTGTTGCACTATAGTTTAGGAGTTGTAACTGAAAGGTTATGCACACGAATCTATTAGTGACTCTTTTTCCTGTACTTGTTGCATCTTGAGCTGTTTTAACGAGTGAATTTCCCCATTGTGGGATAAATATAGTCTATCTAATGTAATCTAATTTAATCTAATCTAATCTAAAGAAGGTGTTGTTGTAGTTGCTAATAATGCCTCAAATGTCATCAACCAGTCCTTTCAGACTGCTTCCTATTTTTGCATGTGAGACACAAATGTGTTCTGGTCACTTCAGGCGGTACTTCTTTTGTGTATATAATATTTTTCTGTCATCAAAGTGGTACATTTGTTAGAATTCATTTCAACTGAGTGAATAGTATCTTCATGCGTGATGCGCTTTAACCATTCAGCTACCAAGGTGAACCAAAAACAAGACATTAAGTCTCATTGTGCAAGTTTATCATAATTGTCAAACACAGTTATAACTATTAGTTATATATTAATCGTGACTGTGTTCCATTTACATGAATAGCGCGGGGCTATCATTAATCTTATTAGAAACACCTGTGCTTTTACTCTCATGGCAAGTCAAATTGTCCGCCATGAAAGGACTTTATTATACTAATATATGAACGGTGCTGTTATTGTCAGTTAGGAGACCAACTACTCACACTGAGAAAATGATTCCGGCTTCATACTTCACAGGGATGGAGATTAGCACAAAGTTGTCATGGAGGGTCGACGCCAACTCTTCACTGTCACTGTGGGAAATAAAAAAAAAAAAAAAATGATTCCAATGCACAGATACAGCACAGAGTCATTTCAAGGCAAACGTCCTTAAACTGGATATAAAAGATGAAACAGTGATTCTCTCACCTGGTAGCCGTCACGTTGATCTGAATCACCTCCTGGATGAATTGAGGGCTGACCTCAAATATGACTTTGAAGTTTTCCTGCGAATGTCAGATCACGTTACATCTTTAATTACAGACAGAAAGCGATGTGTTGTACAGATAGTATGCAGCCTGGATCCTGATGTAAACTCACCTCTAAATTTTTTCCTAAGAAGGGGTATCCAACGGCGCACTCCACTGTAGTGTGATTCAGACTGCAGCCCTTCTCCGGCTGATAACACAAAGCACATCACACGCGATCACCACACACATCTCAAAAAACCACACACACACACACACACACACACACGGTAGAATGATGCAGATGGATGAGTTCCACATATCTCACCTCGACTTTCTTATAGTTGATGTTGGGCGTGAAGCTGAGGGTGACTTTCGTGTTGTACGCGTTGTCTTTGCTGTTTCTGATGTTGATGTTCACGTCAATCTTGTCTTTCTCTGCCTTGATCAGCATCCTGGAGGAGGGAATGAAAAGCCGTCAGGATACGTTGCTGTAACGCACGAATCCCCCCACACGGGGGCAGCCACGCGCCAGAAGGGTTCGCTGCCAAGAGGTCGAGCTGCTGTGCTGTCGGCGACTTTATTATACAACAAAGTCTGTCTCAAATTAATGCTCTCATGCTCGTATGTACATTAAAAGATTTTTTTGGTCGTGGCTGTAATTGTTCCTACAGGCCGTGAAGAGATTTCTTCAAAAGGATCGGAGTTCTTCTTTCTTCTTTCAAAGCTCAGCTGAAGATAATAAGAGGCTGCAACAGTCCGTATTAGTCACAACATTCTTCCAAAGTCACAGTCTTTTTTGTTTTTTGTATGAATTTCCCTCAACAGCAGTCCCACAAGAGAACACTGTCCCACTTTATTTGGCTAACTCAGACAGATGAAGCCTCATATTAACCTCAGCTGAACTTTGAATTCCCTCCTTGCACAGAAAGAAAGAAGACTCCAGTTTTTCCCCTCGTCTTTTGTATTTAAAACCGATGGACAGAAGCAACGATTACAGCGACTCGATAACTCTTTCAGTGCTCGCTGGTTTGAAGACAGAACTTCCACTCTCGCGCCACTTACCTTTTCACACTTGGCTCCGCTTTGAGGGAGAGG
Source organism: Spondyliosoma cantharus (assembly GCA_900302685.1). Taxonomy (NCBI): domain Eukaryota; kingdom Metazoa; phylum Chordata; class Actinopteri; order Spariformes; family Sparidae; genus Spondyliosoma; species Spondyliosoma cantharus. The sequence continues at coordinate 32,076 of OMLP01009266.1, read as the reverse complement.
TCAGCAATGCACTTCTCATCGCTTCCGCAGTCCACCAAGGGAATCTACAGGATAGAGACGTACATGTTCAGGCAATGTGACGTGAAACCTTCAAAAATGTACCTTAAATCAAGGTCTAAAATGAATATGAACAAGCGCGATCTTGTGACATCACGGACATCCGAGTCCAAGAGAGTCGTAACCGAGCCCAACCCAAGCGACACGCGTTCTGTTTTTGTGTCAGAATCAGACTCAATGTTGAAGCATTGGATGTCAGATGAAGTACTGAGCTTGTGTTACCCTATTGAGTTGTTCCCATAGCTGCAGCCTGCCTGTTTACTCTGATTACAGACATGTAAAGTGTAGATGATCGAGAACAGGCATCTATTTCATTTCTATGAACCCAAACATTATTTCAAAGTTTTTTGTCTGAACCCGGCCCGACGGTTTCTGATGGGCTGTGTCCAGGCTTTAGTTTGGAGGCCAACCAAGGTCCAACATGCACCTTCCTCCTGTGCGTGTACACAACCTGACAAAGGACTTTTCAGTCCAGTAGCGATGGATTTTGTGCAGCTGTTAAATGTTTAAAAATGAACAATATGTCTGATTGACGACCTGCTTGGTCTTTTGGTAACACTGAAACCACCTACATTCACTTTAGAAGACACACTGTTAAACATAAGTATGTTTCGAGAATATGTAGGTTTTGTGGCATGATTGTGTTCTCTAACATTTTGAAAAATTGAAAAAAAAATGTCTGTTTAGTCAGGAAAATAGGTGTAAAAATGTCTCCTTTGTTGAAAAACTGAACAACTCTCTAGCTGGTTAGCATGCTAACTTCATTAGACATCTCTGCAACAAAACATTTCTGACATAACGACAACATTTTCTTCATATTCTGTCAATAATCTTAATTCATTTTTAGAATGCTTTAAGCAAAAAATCTGGTCATATCTTACAACTTGACCCATTATTAAAGATTTCTTTTAAATGCTCTCCACAGAAGATCTTCTGCAGAAACAAGCGGATAACAGAGAGTCAAAATTGGCAGCTGCTGCTGTGTATTTGTTTGTACCACTCGCTATAAGGGTACAACACAGATGACCTTGATTTCCTTTGCCTTTTCCCCCGGAGTGTGAGAGGATCACGGACGTATTTGTTCCCATTCTCAGTTCTCTCCCACCGGACTGTTAACATCAACATCTTCTCCTCTCCCGAGAACAGAGACTAGAATATCATGTGCAGCACAATGTCGCAAGAAAAACCTCAGCATCCGTTCGATGACTTCCCGCGTTGTGTGTGTGTGTGTGTGTGTGTGTGTGTGTGTGTGTGTGTGTGTGTGTGTGAGTGCAAGTGTGTGTGTGTGTGTGTGTGTGCGTCGCTTCTTTTCCTTTCAATAACAATAACAGGAGAGGTCCGTACATCGCTTCCTTGCTCAAGTGCAGCGTGCGTCGCTGCTATGAGAACAGGGGGAGTCAGGATGTGTCAGGAGGAGGTGGCGTTGTTACTACTGTTTATTACACACACTCGGGCTGTACTTGCACTCTTTGTTTTACGTGCTCTCGCGTTTTTATTTGGTTTTTATTCTGTACACATCACTCATTGCAACAATTATCTGGAAACCCTCTTGTTAGAGGAAGTATGCAAGTGGGAGTGTGGGAAGACTCTCCTGGCCGTTGGTGTTGAAACACTAATGCAGCCCCGAGGAAAGTCTGAAGGATGGCAGTCAGCTGTTGCAGATGCTAATGTGCTGTAACAGCAGCGTGTTTCGGAGCCAGAGGATGAACAAGCGAGACGCTTAAACTCTTGGATTGTAGAGACAGACAGATGGAGGATGTTTAAGACGAGAGTTCAAATCCTTCCTGTCTGTGACTCTAATGCCTCTTCTGCTCACTGTTACCCGCCAGATAACACTTGAACGTGCCGAGGGAGACTCTTGTAAGCGATATAAATGTTGTCTTACTGTCTTATTGATGGATCTGGGAAGGCTTTCATCCAAGACGGGGCCCTTGTCCTGCTCAGCCAGTCCAAACTCCAGAGACACCATGAGAGGGTCTCGGAAGTCGGGCCGGGCCTGTTGAGGCAAAAGAGGGGAGAGAAATTAAAGTTGGAGGAGGATGAGAAAAGTGAGAAACTCTTAAAATCAACTTGCGGTCCATCCACACAGGTGTTTTCACTTATCGAGCTGATTGGACACCTACTCAGGGACGAACGGGCGTGTACAGACGCCGCTTGATTGCCTTATTTTGCGCAATACGTATCAGTCAGTGATTATGAGCCACCAAGTAAGAAAATATTGTCGACGTCAGCCCTCTGAGTTGTAAATAATGCGAATCAAGCTTGAGATTTCAGACATTTCTGACAGCGACGACATCTCTGCCGCTGGCAGCCACATTGAATTAAGATCCAATTTTAATGCTAGTACGATCGATTCAGTTCATTTAAAGTTTGTCTGTGTTGAATCTAACTTAACGTAACACAGCGAAGGTCTTTCCTATTGTCTTGTCTAGCTGCTCGGCTGAACAAAAGGCCCTAATGAACAAGACTAACGCGAAAAACCTGTGTGGGTGAGCAGGGAATTTAAACTATTGAAACATAAAGAAACCGGTTGAATGATCCTCTGGGCGAGGCCAGGTAAGGCATAATTACAGGTTTTTTTCTTGAGCTTGTGCCAAATGTTGATTAAACCTGAGGTGGAGAATAACACGAGGAACACAAGCTGCATGACTGACTCGACTCAGTTGTTTTAAACATGATACCGACTGATTATACTGTATATAACCTTCTTGTAGCCGCTATGTTGGCTATTGATTTTTTTTCTCTATTTGGCGATTCCCTCTGTTTATTATCTACGTATTCAATACAGTAAATCGATGCTATTGTTCAAACCAGGCGATGGAAGTTCAAAATATCACCGCCTTACATTGATGCTGCCACATCCATCTATCTTCTCTTTAAGCCACCAGACTCCTTTGACAAACACAGCGATTCTGCCCTGCAGAACTCCAGAGTTGTTGACCCTCTGCTGCCTCGATCGGTTAGTTGGTTTGTTTTATCATTTGACTTTGGTGTTTTAAAGGGTTGGTAAGGATTCACTTAAGTCACGCGATAACACAAACAAACCTACTGGTAGACTAGCAACTCCCTTGTTCCTCGAGGTAAAATTGCTGTTTTTGCAGAGGGAGTATGTTTTGCAGCTTCCTACACGTCCTCCCACTGCTTCGGGTCATGCCGACCACAATCTACTGCTGGCACAGTGTGGATAAGTACTTCATAGAACCACTGACCCAAACTATGCCTTTAAAATCTAGGATTCATTTGTAACACATCGGCTTTTGGTTCATCTGTTCCGGTTTGGGTCTGGTCCATGTTGGGCTCAGGTAAGATCGCTGCGGTGCTTCTTGTGCCTGGTACAAACTCCCTGACCCTTGAGGACCTCTGCTCTGGACTGTGAGGGAAAGTTCTGCATAAACTGGCACACTAGAACAGAGCAGGTATTCATGATCTGCACACACAGCAACAACAGCTGTTTCTGCTGATTAGTTCCTCCGTCTCTCGCCTCGGGGGCAGCTAATCAGAGAAATCCTCCGCTGCGGCGAACGACTGGATTGAGAAACTTCCACATTGCTCTGAACGTCACACTGCCCGAGACAGATCAGTTTCACAATAGGTAGTGTAGTTAACACGCTGGGGTCGCACGCTGTGATGAACAGCTTGTCGGGCCACTTGTAGAAAACTTCCTCGACGAGAAAAGTCACTTTGGCACATTGTCAAAACACCTAATCCGCTTTCTCTCTCTCATTCTGTCTCTCCTTTCTCTTGTTCGCTCTGCAACTCTCCGAGTGGCTGCAGATGATTTATCACTGGGAGCAGCACGGGGCTGCACTCGGCATGCTTTGATCAGGACGGGTCTGTTTCATGTTAGAAACCGAGGTCTTCCTGCTCCGCGTAAGACCGCTCACGGCTTTGTCCTCCTGTCTCCTTTCTGGCTCAAAAACACCATTTTACACCTAGAATATAACTTCGCCAACGGACGTCACAGAAAATGAAGGAAATCCGGTTGACCTGAATGTAGTGTCTTGTGGATTTGGAGCTAAATATTAAGTTTTCTTTACAGGTGAGACGCCTAACTAACCCCACGTGTGCATCGTAAAGATCAGAGTACTTGCCGACATCATGAAGGTTTCTGTCACACATTTTCTCTCTCCGTCTTTGATGGTGAAGGTGCTGGTGATCCTACGATCGCTTTTATCATCCATGTTTATAAACGAGGCCCTGGCTTTTGCACGCAGAGCGTCCAGAGTCAGATCATAGCGAATCTCTGCGGGATACAACAGACAAGACAATGTAGAGTAATAAAAGGACTTTGAGTAAATGAGCGAATCAATCACCACGGGGAGGCTGACGGCTCACCTGCTGCGTAGCCTAAGTCCGGCTGGTCAGATTTGATGCTGTAGGCGAAACACACCTCGGTTGTCACACACACTGATTTGCGTCCATTGTGTTCACACTGAGACTGCTGCATGTTGATTTTAACAGGGTTGAACGTCATGTTGGCACGGAGCTCGGCAACATCTCTTGACCTGTGGACATAAAACAATCGTGCCAACTTCCGGGAAGCAAGTGTTTAGACGCTGAAGCGGGCGCGAGGAGCAACACACGGATGCATCTTGAGCAAAAAACTCAGCTCGCGCTATTGAAGTGCTTTCTAAACTACAGCCAACAGTCCAGGAAACCCAGCTGCCTGCTGCCAGATCCTATTTAAACTCAAAGCCACTTGGGAGATGGAGTTTTCACACAGCCTCAGCTGAGGCCTCTGCCAAGGAGAAGCTGTGGGAGAAGGTCTGCCTGGGAAGTTAAATCATGGCGTGGGCTGATGCTTGCTTGAATTCTGTCGGCTTATGTCCAACAGCGTTTTAACAGAGCGATCATTAGGAAGTTGCTACTCTCAAGCCTACAAACCCAGCGGGACATGCACAGCTGTCTAAACCCGAGTAAGACAAACGTAAAACGGACACCTCAGATGATGTGTGCGGGATACGTGCACTGCTGTGTGGAATGTGTAGTTTAAGGAGTGAATGTTTAGATGTGGGGATGGGCCTTGTCTCACCAGAATAGCGAAGCCCCTCCCAGACCGCCTATGGTCACATCGGTGATTCCATCTCCATTCAGATCCATGACTCCATGTATGGACTGACCGAAGAATTTCACCTTTTCGCCGTCCCCACCCGCAGGGATACGCTAAAGAGACCAATTAGAAGACATTACAGGACAATTCAGATTTATTTCAACATGGCATATATTCCTTTATTGTGGCTAGCGTGGCTCAGTGGGTCCTGCTAACTTTGCATGGATCCGGAGCCACGGAAAACAGGAAATAAATGAATAATTCCAGATCTTTTGTTGTCAACGGTTAACACTGAAACTGCTCTCACCTGCACATATTTCTCCTTCAGCGAGTTCTTATCTCCATGATAGATGTAGACGGCCCCTCGGTGGTCGTTCTCGAAAGGAGCACCGATCGCTACATCGTTGTACCCGTCAAGGTTGAGATCTGTTATGGCTGCGATGGCTGTACCGAACCGGGCACCGCAAGGTTCATTTTTAATGGTGCAGCTGTCTGAGTGGGCAGCACAACAGGACTGATTGACAGGCTTTAAAGTGAACTCGTGCTCAAACTGGCCATCCTAGTAAGGAACAAGGAGAGTCTGCAGTCAGCGGCTGCACCATCGCAATCTTGGTGTGAATTTCTGTGCGACACAAAGACTCAAAATATAACATTTTCAATCATACCTGGTTGAGTTTGTACACGTAGACTTGTCCCTGCTCGTTTCTTTCTGTGCCCATGAACATCGGCGCTCCGACCAAGAGGATATCCGTGTAGGAGTCGCCATCCACGTCGACGGTCTGCAGGACGCTGCCAAAGTAGGACCCAATCTGCACAGAGGAGTCAGAAATCATCTGTCGGTGTTGATCCTTTCAGCACTGAAGTCAACACAGTGCCCAAAGAGAGTTGAGTTCCTAAAAGGTTTAACTTTATAGACGTGTTTTATGGCAACGTCATCCCTGAGATGCGTAGAGGGAGTAAAAACCAAACCAACTTACGAGAAACAAGCTAAAACATTAAGAAATAAATAACATCTTTTCAATCGATTTAGGACCTCTGGGCTTCAGGAGACATGGATTATGCTGGACAAGCTGTATGGATCCATTTTGTGTTCTTTCAGTTGTTTTCCTAATATTTCAAAACAATTCCCCAGCTACTTCAGTTGCTTAGGAGAATGCTACGATGCTGTTTTGCTGTGAAGCTCCAGAAATGTTTTGTGGACAACGAAACTTAACCCCACTTTCCATCGGCATCTTTGGGTGAACTCATCCTTAAGCTCTCCAGACATTTTTGCAGGGATCAATACAGCTTTTCCTTACTTAAAGTCCATTAGCAAGTATAACCGCAGACAAAAAAATAAATGTTAACAGCTCTGTGAAGCATCATCTTACAGCTTTTCACACAGATTGGTGAAAGAAATCTTTCTGTCCAGACACTAAAGAGACAAAGGAGACCCACCTGTTCTCCTTTCAGTATCTGTGAGACGACAATTTTGTTTTCATCGTTCAGCCGATAAATAAAGACACGGCCTGTGTGGTTGTATCGCGGTGCACCTGTGATGTACAGCTCTCCTTCACGGGTGGATGCTGACTGGACATCATAGCCTGAAGAGACATGTGGATATTGAATTGAATTAAAAGCATACGTAAGGAGGCCTCCTCAGGAATGTGTCAAACAGTAAACACACATGATGCCATGAGAAAAACACACTCGGACTCTGTTTGTGGGATATTTTTAGACGCTCCTTCAAACAGTCGTCTACGTCCCACTGCGTGGAGGAAACTATAAAACACTAGTGGAAACTGGCAGGACGCGCTCACAGACAAACACACAAAGGCAGCGTATGCAGTCAGACCTTTAGGAATGAGCATGTGCCAACAGCTGAGTTTACAGTGCGCGAGCCTAGACCCGGCAGTGCTCTTTCTAATGACATGTTGATTAAATAACTTGATATTAAGATGCTGCGGTTGCTCTGCAAGCCATAAAAGGCAGCAGGACGGAGCGCTTATTATTTATGTGACAGAGAGAGAGAGGCATCTGCTGTCAAAGTTAGATGAATTACATATCTTACTCCCCCATGCAGCTCGATATTTATTCTGCAGCTGTAAAATTTCCCCTAATCCCTTGAAAGATCTGGTTTAGTCACTTCTCTGTGTTTAAAGCTAGGGGTGGTTGAACTATTCTAGAAGCATGTTTTACTCACATTTGTAGAAAATATCTCAAAAAATACAAAAGTGGTCGTTCAGCCACCAACCAAGTAGCACAAAGCACATAGCCTGTGAGCCGTAAAACAGAGCTAGTGCGGCAGTAACAGCCTCGTTCAGCGGCTAACGTTAGCACAAAGCACACCTACAGGAGTAATCTTAATCTGGGCAGTCTTTTCAGACTGAGGTATGTTTGTGACAGCTATTTTGCTTCTGTTTATATAATTTTTGCATTTAACTGAGTTGTTTATTTATGTATTTATTAGCCTAAAAAAAGCTAAGAGAGCTTGTTGAATGTAGCAAACTAGCCACCGACACATCTCCAAGCTACACAGCACTCAGTGTCCGTGTAGTTAGGCAGTGAAGAATGGGTGGGACTTTTTTAGTGGGATACTTTTGAAATGTAGCTTGCACTTGCTGGTTTCCACAATTTTCAAGACAAAAGCTCACAGAGAGTTGTTTATGAAACTGTAATAGCGTAATAAAGTGACTGTAATTCAACTTGGGAGCTAGAAAACTTGTGACCGGACGCCATTTTTGAGTCCGCTATGATACATCCATGGTTCATGAGAAAATATTGAGAATAAATATTAAGACATGAAGAATATTAAGACACATTATGAGTCATCTCACCGATATAGCCAGCAAGACGTTCATACACGGCCTCAGCGTTTGGGTCGTAGAACTCTGTCTTTCCTGGAACGATCGTTTCTCCGGCAGAATGCATCACCACGTTCCCGTTCCAGTCATACGCTCCCACTGCTCCCAGTAACACAGCTTCCTACAGGAGACAACAGAGCTGATATCAGGAACATCCGGATAAGACAATAGATAAGAATTTGTATTAGCGATGATGTGAAACATAGCTGTGCTCTGATGCTTTACTTGAGTAAAAGCAGTAATGTACCACATCGCACAAATACTCCGTTACAAGAAAGAGTCCTGAATACAAAATATCCATTTCATAATATTTTATTGACTTAATGACTGGTTGTATCTGTAAATATAAGCTCAGTTAGATACAAGTCAGCACATAGAATCACACAATTGATCGTTTTTTTTGTCTACAGGAAACCGACTTATCTAATAGGAAGAGGAGGGGTCACACAGGACATGACACGTATCATTACTCACTGTTAATTGCGTCAAGGTTTGTTTGGTTGAAATAGCCACAGAAACGGCGCGCACAGCGATCGGGGAGGTGACACATGTGAGTCAGGCGTAAAATGGAGGGCCTGTTTGTTTTAGAATAGACATAGGAAATGCCTAATGATTTAATTCAAGAGGCGTGGGGAGGGATTAAAAGCGGGCACGTTGTTTTCCTACCGTAGTGACCAAACATCTGAATTAACCTCCCTGACCTGTCCTCCGTGCTGTGCGCGTCTCATGTTTGCCTTTTCAGCTCTTTTTTCCCTGTCTGGCTCGCACACTCTCGTGCAATCAGACCAAACACGGTCAGTCTGATGCCTGCGAGCACAGAGAGTCACAGAGAGTCACAGAGAGAGCCTGTGTCTGGAAACTTCTTCTGACCGAGGTGAATCACCAAAGGGCTGAAGATGCACCAGCGATAACACTGTGGCATTGTGTCTGGGCGGGTTCATTAATGGAGCAAGACATCCAGGCCTGCGCAAACACTCGCACGCACGCACATCAAGCAGGTTCTTTTTTCACAAAATGCCAACGGAGACGATCTAAAGATTAGACTCAACTCAGCTGCAACCTTTTACAGCTGCAAATATGGTATTTGTGTATACCTCCGACATAAATAATTGGATTTAGACTTACTTTGGAAGTGTGTGCACTAAAGCCAGCTTGGGACATCTCCATCTCAAAGGAGGAGGTGAAATTGCCAGTCGTAGCTGAGGAAGGAAAAAGTCATTTTAACCTTTTGAAAAAAACTTTTTTTTTAATTAAAAAGGAAACAATGACATGTTAGTATATCAGTGCCACGTTGCTGGTTAACTGTTGAATCAAGAGAGTTTTTGTAAAGAAAATAGCATACTGATATATTTAAAGGATAACTGTGACATTCTGGGAAAACATGCATAAAAAAATGACACATTGCAGTTTTACAGCTGCTTTTGTGCTTAAACTAGCTTGCTAGTCAGAGCCAAGCTAGCTGTTTTCTTTCTTTATCGTCTTTATGATAAACTAAGCTAATCGGCTCACAGGCTAGCTTCACGCTTTACAGACGCAAACATGACAATGGTATCGTTCTACTTTTGTGCATTTCTTCAGGAGTAAATCATTTTTTTCCATATGTGGATATAGTGAGTGTTTCATTTACTATAAGGCAAAACAGCTCTGAGAAAAAAAAAACTCCCATTCGCCTAGCCGACAGAAATACATCCGACTCGGAACAAAGTTAGCTGTTTTCCTCTGTTTCCAAACTTTGCCTTGAGCTTAGCGTAACTAACTGGCTGTAGCTTCGATCCTCTCATTAAATTAAATTAAATTACTTTCGTCAAGACAGGAAGTCTGGCCAAGAAATAGTCACAACACATTGTCAGATAAAACAAAATATAACGTGCTAATAATTAGCAAGCGTTAAAGTTGCTGGTAGGTGAATTATGTTATCTTTGGAAAGAGCCAAGCTAGGCGGTTTCCCTAGTTTGCAGTCTTCGTGCTATGCTAAGCTAACCAGCTGCTGGTTGTAGCTTCATATTCACCTGCAGAAAGCGAATAAGCATGTTTCCCAAAATGTCTCATTATTTCTTTAAAGCTGTCGGGTGTCTGAGGACTGAAGTGAGTATGTGAGCATGCAGTGTTCATGTTTTTGCGTTTACCTTCCAAGGCAAAAATCTTGCTTCCCAAAGCGTCCACAATGGTCAGCAAGGCCACCTCATCGGACACGTTGAAGAAGTGATCGTGTAACGGCTGACTGGAGATGGACTCAATCTCGTTGATGAACTTATGCACTTCGTCTGCACTTTTGTTCTGACGATTGTAGTCTCCCAAAACCTGGAAACAACAGTATTAACTACCTATTTATCAGCTGCAAAAATCACAACATCACAACTATGATCCGCATACTCAAGCTGCCCTTTTCATGAGTAACGAATAAGATTTTCCAGAAACATTTACAACACAAAACGTCCTCCCAGCTCACACACTCACACAATCTGTGAAAACAACACAAAGGTAGTTTGTACCCACAGCAATGCCAAACCTCTCGATGTCATCTTCTTCACAGTCTTCGATGACCTTTCTCTGTTTGTAGAAGTCGTGTGACTCTCCATCGGTCACAATCACCATGACTTTCTTCGCCCCGGGTCGTGCACCGCGCTCTGGCACGAAGGCCTCTTTCCTGATGGGAAGACATGTTTTAGAATTTAGTCAAAGGAACACAATTACTGGAACAATCTCACAAGCCTAATTTAACCGTATGGTGGGCAGAGGCAAATTACAGCAGAGATATAAATGTATATTTTATTATTTGGTTAATAACTACATTTATTTTCAATTTTATTTTTGATGCATTTTATGGTATATTCATATAGTTATTGAGACATTTATTTATCTATTCATTTATTTATTTATGATTTTGGCAGTTTTGGTCCTCCGTAGCCGTCAGTGACATGAGGAGATTAGACTTTCTGCAGCTCCCTCTGGAGCCAAAAAAGGCTTTAAACAACTTTCGGGAAACACCAGATATAGCCCCTTTCGAAGTTCCTTTTCAAGGCAGGAATCTTGCACCAATATTCTGCCTCGCCGTCTGTGTGAAAGTTGCAGAGGCGGAATGGGGGGGACAGTTTTGAATCACCAAATCAAATGAGCGATGGTCAGCCCTCCCCGCCGAGTCTTCAGTGAATTTCCTCCCGAAAAACAGCATCAGACAGGGTCTGCTATTTACCGATGGCGATTATGTGATGTAATTTAGAGCAAGAGATGATCTTTGCTACTTTCCACAATGCATGGTGAGGGTTAGGATCTCAATCACAACACATTATAACAGCGTCTGTATGATTATAAACAGTTCATGTGGACGTCTAAGTTGAGGAGCCTTGCTGAGTCAGACACTGAAAAATCACTGTCTCCTTCAAATGCCTGTGAAAACCTTGCCAGGTCGTGTGGCTTGTATGGTAGCCCAAAGCCCAAAATCAAGGGGGGGACGGGGTTCATATGTGGTACCTGGCAGTGTCAATGCCCAGGAACGTCATGGTCTTGAAGCCGGTCTGCTGAGGAAGGTCTTTGACGAAGTTCAGCAGGTCTTGAGTGTTGTCGAACTGGCTCAGGTTGACACGGTGAGTCACATCCAGACCGTAGGACACGATGCCCACCTGGAAAACACGCACACGCGTTTTCACATAAACATTACCCTACATTGACTATTTTTCCTCCTCCCTCCCTCCTCTGCCTCCTCCCCTCGCAGACAGTCTGCTGAGGATGTGGTCGTGTCTGGTGGGGTTGATATGACACAATGTTCCTTATACAGAAGGCAGAGGACTTCAGCAGCCGTGGAAGATGTGACTTGCAACCGCTGGGCTGCACAGGGAGAAGACTTTCCAGTGTTTCCCCCTCTGGAAAACTCCACGAGCCCCAGGCCAGATCATCGTAACCATAATAAAAAACTAACCACCCATCCGAAGTGCGATCCAAGCAAAGGGAACAGAAATACACTGAAGGTATAACTTAGTAAGAGAAAGGCTAAAATTACATTGAAGACTGAAAAAGGCTTCAGTTCATAAAGTCTGCTTTATGAAGGACGTCTTACAGTTATTCCTGCTGCTGGCACCAAGTGGAAAATTCCATAATTGTGGGCATTTAAGTCATTAAACATAATATGAAACAGCTAATACGTTCCTTTTTTTTTTCACCCAACTCATCCATTCATCCACGTATTCATCCATCCCATCTGATTCTGTCTAACACTACATAAATCTGTTTAAGACATGATTCTAATTACAATATTTCATGATAAAAACATATTTTTCATGTCATCCTTTTTGTTTATTCGTGGAGCCCGACCTGTGAGAGTTTCGGCCCGATGTTAATGTTCGCGATGAAGCGCTGCAGGAAATCCACGATGCTGCTCCAGGGGTAGATGCTGTTGGATCCATCCAGGACGATCACAATGTCCAGCTCCTTCGCACACTCTGCAACAAGAAGTCACAGCTCACTGTTATTGCACGTTTGGTCTATGAGTTGTGTTTTACGCACGTCTTTAAAGCTTTTTTTCCCAAAGATGGACGGCTGGTGTCTCTAAAATATCTGATTTCCCCCGAAAGAGAGAAATTAGATTATGCAACGCATCCAGTCGACTTCCTGTTTGCTCCTGTTTGCGCCCACAGGAGACACGAAACAGGATCTCCAAATCAAACTGTAATAATGAAGAGCAGTGCTCTCCCAACCTGCGGGTCAGGAATTAATTAATTAGTTCTGCTGTTTTTGCTGCACGTATTAAAGGATACGTTGACACAAAAATTAAACAACTAAAGTAGACGGGGACTTGTTTTAAAAGTATTAAAAACAACTGGAATAGAAACATAAAATTGCTGCATGCAGCTCATCCGGTCTAATCCAAGTCTTCGGAAGCCCTGAGATCCCAAACTGATTTGAAAAGACGCTATTCACCCCCGTTTTTAAAGACAAAATCTTCACTGTAGCTGCTGAGCTAAAAGCATTAGCGCACACATTGCAGTTTTGCTTTGAAATATCCAGAGAAGCTTTGTGGACTAAGAAACTTATCCTGACTTTCCATCCGCATGAGTAGATAATAATTTATCTTTTAATAACTGAGCGTTGGAAGTTTTAGGCACATTAGTAACTGAGACACAGACGCCACATCCAGCCAACCGTTAGCTTAGCGTAGCACAAAGAGCAGCCCTAAGGCTAACAATGAACCAATTGTACCACTTACCGTATATTTGGGAAAGTAATGGAAGGTAAATAAGCTTAAATGATCACATCTGTCTCAGTTCATAAGATGTATTTACTGATGATACTGATCCATTAGACATTTAGCGATTGGCCTAAAATAGGCTAATTTCATCACTCATTCAAAACTTGTTTAATTAAGGTTGTCTCATGTGAGTAAAGAAAGCCAAACAGTAACTGAAGGCTGCACAATTAAAAGACCTCAGTCATTTTAATGAGTTATAGCAGCACTTTGTGGTCAGTCAAGTGTGTGTGTGTGTGTGTGTCTGTGTGTGTGTGTTTGTTCGGTATCAGTGAAAGTAATACTGAAAAGAAACCAGAGAAAGAGAAACAGGAAGAGAAATTGGCTGTAGACTGTTTACTCTCCGGTCCGTTCGGGGCTGTTTCCTTCCTGGGCAACAGAATGCGGCCCCAGTAAACCGTCTCCTAACTTGGGCATACAACCCAGCAGAAGGGGCTGGGCTGGGCGGGGCCGGAGCGGGATGAGGTCGCAGACAAGTTTACATTAAGAAGAATGCTCTAATCTCCCTCTCGGCTGAGTGAGGGCGAGTGTGATGTCAGGATCTTGGGTGGTACTACTATGAGGAGTAGATGATAATCTCTTATCCCCGACAGGCAATTTGTGTGGATCGCCGTCACGATATCCCCTTGTTGATCTGCCGTGTCTTATTTTGGCGTACCTTGCACGGCCGGTGCCATGGAGTTAAGGACCTGGAAGGAAGAGCTGACATTCGCGCAAACTCCCGAGATATACTGCTGCTGCCCGCACATGTAGCCGTACTGAGGACCACAGGCCTGTGGAGACAGGAAACACACACAGAAACAGACTGAGTTGCTTGAGAAACTACAACTGGTTAGTTTTCCAGCAGTATGAGGTCATGGGTGAGAGGAGGTTCAGGGCTACCGAGGAGGAAAGAACTACTAAAACTGAGGATTACACAGAGACTATTAAAAACCACCACAGATCCCTTCGTGCTTTACTTCTCCGAGAGAGAAGAAGAGAAGAGAGAAACGTAGAATTTGAGCCTGCAAGGAAGTCCAAGCTTCAAAATGACCAACAATAACTGGAAAATTGAATAACAACAATTAATCCCTGAGCCTCATTTCCTCAGATTCCCTTGCGTGCCGCACGACTTCATTGCTTTCCGTACATCAGGAGGGATTCTGGAGCTGTACAAGAACAAGAGTCTACGGCTTTGTTAGACCCACCATGGTTTGTGGCCTATTATTTTAGAGCCTCATCATTTGGCATTACCGCCGACGCCATCTTGTTTTTTGGAGCAACAAGTGACCATATTTGGGCGCGAGGGGTGGAGCCCTCATCCTGTTCAGATGTAGCCTATAAAATTTTGTACATTTCTATACATGAAGCTTTTTTTGTATTTGTATTTGTTATGATCCAAAGGTAAAATAAACAGATACATTTACTGACATTATGTTCAGACGCGCTCGGCCGTCCTCAGGATGTAGCCTAGCTGAGAACGCAGTCCACGTGTTTACGTCCGTTTGGTGTTTTCAAGTTCAAGGCACTTCTACATCGGTTTCACCTTTCAGACTGGAAAGCTTCATCCAATATTTATTCAGTCAACGCGCAGTCAAAAACAGCTTTGTGAGCATTTGACACTGCTTAATGTCAAGACGCTAACATTTTCACAATGACATGCTAACATGCTAAATGTTGATGGGCATGAGAACAAATCCTTACCGGCACTGCTTGATGCTAATGCTAATATTTGCACAATGACACCACTAATATGTCGAATGTTTGTAGGTATAATAAGATAATGGGAGTCTGATGGGACTATAATTATAAGAAATTAGATTATGTAACATATCGAGCTCTCTTCCTGTTCAAATCGTCAAATGTTTTACTCTTATGGGTGTTGAGTTACAGCTCAAAACACAGTCATGGTGTTGAAGAGTTGTGCTAACACTCATGCTAACCACATTAGTTGTTAGGTCAAGGGATTCAGTTACACTTGCAGCTGTACAGGACCTGCCATCGCAGTCCAACATTATATTTCCTTCAACCGATTAACAAGTTGCGTAAATTTAAATAGATTTATTTAACCACTAGTCTGGGGTCTCTGTCATTTTCACACCCTAATAATCTTATACTCATGCTCAAATAAAGTTTTACTGGGGTTCATAAACCTAGAAGGCGTGACAACCTCCCACACACGTACATTTCTGCATTTATACAGTTGATTCACAGCATCCTGTTACATTCCCGGGACATGAAGCCTCACTGGGAAACACGGCGGGTCGAGCCCACTGTTTTCCACAGAGAGCAAAGGTCCAGAGAACATATACTCGCTGCCCAGTTTTCTTACAGAAAATATGCAGTTCTGTTGGAGGATGTGATGGAGGATTTATTGTATAGCACTTTCTATATACCACAAAAAGCAGCGTCCCTCTTACCAGAAAGCCTCCGCTGGGATTGGTCACCAGTGTGGTTCCCATGGTCATGTTCTCCTTGACTTCGTGTAAGTTCGGGACTGTTGTGTTTTCTAAGGAAAAAAATATGGATGAATAAACAGAGTGAGACAAACACAGAGAGAGAGAACAGCTGGAGAAAATTCCTCTTCAGTATTTTCCCATAGGAAGAGAACCGGCCGACCTCCTCTTTATTCTTCTTTCTAGATGTAATAACCACTGACATGTGGCTAAATAAAGCACGTTTCATTACTTTACCGTACCATCCTTCGCCGTATAGCTTATTGTAATTAATAAAGGAAACGGAGAACCAAACAAAATGTTTTGTTGATAAACATCGTAGCTGCGGGGACGGAGAAAAGAGAGGATTCGAATCATTAAGCAATCACAACATGTGGCTAAAATTAGCATGTTATGACAAACTGTTGCTTCAGTCTGCTTGACTTTTTTTTTTGTCCTTGGGGACCCACATATTCTCCCACTCATTCACATGCCATTTCAACTTTGAATCAAGCTCTTGGGGGATTTTTTTGATATTCAACCATTGCTGATTCTCATTAGCTTTGGCTTTGGCATGCGCTCTCCTTTGAAGAGACATGCAGCAGGACTGTTAGCAGTTAGAAGTGTGGTCTGATGAACTTTAACAACGTAACTTTAGTCACATTTTTTATCTGTGTGAATACAGATTCCCGCTTTATCCACATTTCCTTCCTTCGTCTCCTGAGAAAAACTGATGAGGAGATCCTTTTATCGCTTCACTCGGGTTTTAAACAGTTTTATCTCACGCGCCACAATTGAACTCTAATGTGAAACAAGCTGGTTTGAATGTAGCCTTTCCTTATTTCTTATGCTATCTGATCAAATGAGTGACATGGACTAAGATCCTGCACCTCATGACACATCCACGTGGGACTGAGAGCAGCTCTGTGGAGCAGCAGAGGAGAATAAACGCTTTGTCTTCAGTGAACTGTGAACTTTAGATAACTATCAGAACAAATCACTTATCACACAATCCCTCTTGGTCTTGGATGACCTTTTGAAAATTAAAGAAAAATACAGGTCAGATGCCGTTTGTAAAGCGGCTTCTACTCAAAGGTGTACTTTGTAAAATATGGCAGGAAACAGCTTATCACCAGAGTATCTGACAACTGTTTCTCTTTGCTTGCAATCCTTGGCTGTAGCTAGCTAACATTAGCTCATAGCTCATATCTCAGTTCTCCATGGAGGTAGGTGTACTAGAGTTTGTCTGGACCGGGCCGGTGGATCAGAAGAGGGGTCGCCAATGGCGATGAGGCCCGGCTCAGTCTGGTGTGAGAGTTCACATGGTTCGACGGAGGGCAAAGCAAGGAGGTGATTTACAGCGGCTCTGATCAAGTTTATGACTTTGGGGACGAAGTGCAGTGGGAGAGAAATGACAGTGAGCCGTATATCAGCAGCGGTGCACTTTACATCTTAGACTTCAGACTATTAAATTGACATTAAACAAGCTAACGTTTTTTAACAACTTAAAATTAGTAGTCCAGTTAGCTAAAAGCAATAACGACAGAAACCCATCAGAATGTATAAGAAGGTTTCACAGCATGCTTTCTGTATTTCATATTCTTATTTAATGTTCATTATTTAATTATCTAATATATTTCTGTAAAAAAGTATAAGATCAGCATATTAAGACGACCTCCGTTTGTAAGCACGTCTGCAGCCTGCAAGTCTGCAGCCTGGATTTGCAATTGTGCAGATCATGTTTATTGTTTGTCATTTGGATCCAATTTTCCAAACAGAGAGTAAACATATTGTAGAATTTCATCATGCATAATAGTCCTGGTCTAACCACTTTTTATATTCATTGACGGAAACATGATAAAAAAAAATTACAACACGACAACCACACAAATTTAACTTTGCTCATTATGGTTTGGCACTTTTCTCTCCCGTGCTGGATTAGTCTAAACGCTGCGGAGACGGGCCTGGCAACGGGAGAGCAGGGCGTCGTCAGCGGGCACGGACTGAAATTACTCTGCTGAGATGTGACTGACAAGCAGCTTCATTCAATCAGACGTCAACTTGAACTCCTCCTGCTCGGATTTTGCATCATGTATCCACCAAATCTGCGTTAAAGTGCTCTGGCTCCGGCTGCCAGACTCAATCGATTTCCCGGGGGATGTTTTCCAGACTAAACTTGAGTTTGGGAGATTTTCAGCCTTTGCTTGTCTCAAACAAGCGAGATAAAACAAACTCTGCACTAGTCGGTGGGAGAGTATCACTTCCAGCCCTGACGGTATTATCAGCACTTGAAGTCAGTAATTACCAACATCGGGAGAACTGTAACTCTGAGGTGTTGAAAAGTCTTAATCCCTGAGCTCAGAGTTGGTGTGCAGCTCTACAGTACACACCAGCTCACAGCACTAATAGAGGCTGTGTGGACTGCTGACTGGGAGCTGAGTTGTGTTTGTCTGTTTAATGAAGATATAATTGGAAGGATGAAACATTAAAACCTTGTTTATTTACTGTCTTCCTGTTCTGATGGGACTGACTTCCTCCCCATGAGACCCAGTCAGATATACAGTAGATTTAAACATAGAGTGGTACAAATACACAAATGCCAACATACTTAGTTTACAATTATATGAAGCTGAGAAGAGCTGCAAATGCTCACATTTGAGAAGCTGTAACGAGTGATTGATCATTTAAATATTTGCTAAAGACAGGGATACATATATTTTTTCACCCATGCAAGCACAAAAAACAATTAAAGGGAGAAACCACCATTTTTATACATTGAAGGTACAATATGTAAGAATTAAATTTTGATTAAATTATCAACAAAATTTGGAAAAAAAATAGTAGAGTTGACATGTCAGAGACGTCTTTAGTCCTCTGAGCCTTCAGTTGGGTCAGAGCCAGCTAACAGTACCACGAGCTAACTAACTAATGGAGTATGATTCCCACAGGCAGCCAGCTGTTACATATTGCACCTTTAAAGTGTGTTTACAGGTTTTTTTAGGGTACAACTGCATTTGTGGCTCCAGGGGAAGCTGCACATAATCTGATAAATGGCCTCCAGTGAGGTTACGCGGTGGCTAAATTGCATTGTGGTTAATGTAGACGCTAGAATTTGAAGAGCAGTTCCAGTGGTCACGCATTGTCCTTCCTTATGGACAGTTTAAAAAGGAGAACCAGATCATTTTTGTGTGAGATGTAGTCAGATTACATGCGGCTTCCCCTGGAGCCACAAAAGGCATTTTACTTCTTGTACACATACACAGGTGAACGCCCTCTAAACACACTTTAACGTGTAAAATTGGTGGAGTGACCCTTTAACGAGCATTCAAACAGACACAACGTGCACTCGGTGTTCTTACTGGGCAGCTCCAGTTTGACACACTTGTTGTTCTCCCTCCCAACAGGACACTTGTAGACGTCTCCTGTCCGTCTGGCCGGCTGACCCGACAGCGGCGACCCAATCAGAACCCTGAGCAAATAAAGAACAGTTGCGATCGGTTCGTTAGAAATCCTGCCAACAGCCACACAGCCGCATCACAGTTTTACAATTGTGATAACAAACACAAACCAAATGTTGTTGCAGGAATTGAACACTGGCAGGCTGGAAGCCAGTTTGGAAGACTTTTTAAATTTCACAACAACTTAGATTTGCCTTAATTATACTTTTAGAGTTAAATTAAACAAAAACAGCCGATTGGCAGATAAAGCTGTTACAGTTTATTATAATTGGCTTATGAATCATGGCTGTCCAATCATTTTGTAATAAAAAAAAACACTTAATTGTCACTTAATTTGAACCTTATTACATTCTAATGTGTGATATGTTGCAGATGTTTGGAGATTGGTGCAGTTTTACTGTATTGTGTTCAGTGTCTGCATGTGTGTGTGTGCGTGTGTGTCTGTGTGTGTGTCTGTGTGTGTGCGTGCGTGTGTCTGAGATGTATGTACAGTACACACACATGCCTGCACGCCCGCCTGTGCCAGACACACACACACACATATGTGTGAGTTTCATAACATCGTGTCACTCCGTCAGTTAACTGATGCTAAAAAGAGTCGGTCATCTGCCTTCGTCCAAACACTCGGGCTTATTAACATTCCTGAACTGAAATGGGCCCTGGTCATCTGCAGCGAGACTCAGAGTGCAACAACAACACGCTCTCCGCTGCCCGTTAGAAACACCGCGACATATTGATTGATTCATGACAGACACTCAACAAGCTGAGACATTATTCTTTTAATTCGCCTATAAATGATTTTTAAATGACTGCAGATTTGCACCGAGCCATGAGTGTGCGTAGTTTCTCGTCTTTCGTCACTGCAAAAAGTTAAACTCAAGAAAAATCACAACATACTCATACATGCACGTGTGTTCTTATCCTAAATCAGCTTATTAAACTTGTTTTAAGGTACGCGGTCGGGATTTTTAGGGTCACATATTATATTTAAAGTCCCACTGCTAAAACCCATTAAAATAAATAACGCCCATGCTCATATATGCCCATCAAATATGAAGGCTAGTTATGCTAACACCTTGTGCTAACTGCATGAGATGCAAGCAAGCGTCAAAATCAGTGTCCTTTATGAGCCCGACGCCCTGTTTCAGAGTTCAATCCTGTTGCTCACGTTGAAATTGTGACCTGGACAAGGAACGGTTCATTCATGAAGTTAAAATAGGGAGTTATCTATCAAATACTGTCTCCTCTCCAGTAGAGAAACATCTAAATATCACAGTATAAGTAGAATTTATAATGTGTGTTTTCTTTTTGAGGAAAATCCATCTTTTTCTTTGAGTGGTTACGTTTCCCGTCTGATTTCCAGCGCACAGCTGGTAGGTGTGTTTGTTGAACATGACGTAACAGAATTCATATTCAACGGATTGCGGCTAGGACGGGGTGCAAGCTAGCCGTCTCCTTCCCCAAGATGAAGTGCAATCAACATGTTCTTCTATGACTAATAACTATTCATCAAGTTCAGATTTCTTATGATGCTTCCAAGAAATCTTATCAAGTCATTGCCAGATTTTCTTAGTTTTGATGGCAAACTTCCCAAGAGATCTCGTACATTCTCTGCTGTACATAAACAAGTCAAAACTTGTCAGGGTTTTTTTTTTTTTGCGACGCAGCTCATCAACTCAACAACGCGACAGTTTCGTGAGAGTCTTGTGAGAAGAGACGAAACTCGCGGCGTGATCCGGAGTTAGTTGCAACCAGAGCGGATGTCTTAATCGTCCACCTTCCCGCACCGCTGAGGTGCGCTGAAGAGCCGAAGGGTGGAGGTCGAGTGGAGACATCTGTGACCAATCAGTCGCCTCCCAGTCGGGGCAACCTGCGCGTTACATCATCCCGTGATTGCCATGTTAGTCGACCGTAATAGTCTCCCACGCGGACGCGGCGCGGGCTTACATATCATCTCCGGTTTTATTGCCTTCAATTCTCCCCATCGCTCCGTTTTATCTCTTTATTTTCTCTCAGTCATCTGTTACCATTCACGCCTCTGCTCTCTCTGCCTGCTTTCGGCCTCGCTTCGTTTCTCACCAGCAACTCCCCTTACCGGACCCGCTTATCTGGGTGATCAATCGGTGTTTCCAGAAAACAGTTTTCGGAGGCTCAGTCACATCTGGCACCACTGATTAGCGGTGAGCGTATTACCCCGTAACTGATCTCGTAAGAGCTTGATAAGATCCTTACCGCGGAGCTGCACCGAGCTGTGTGGGAACGAGACCGTGTGGCAACAGGTCGGAGTAACCCGAGGAACGAGATGTCGAGAAGAGAGCCGTTAACCACACTCTAATAGCTTTTAACGGGGGGTTTAAAAATGTGCTCCCAGACAGTTACGGAAAGGAGCCACGGACGCTTGGTTTCAGTGTATTTAAAGGCTCGGCGTGCGGATACTCTGGTGGGCAGTTTATGGTTAACAGCAGGAACAGTAAAGGAAAGATCCTCATTACAGCAGCAGCTGGTGCGCTCTCCTTCATTTAGTTTTACAGGTGAATTAGTTTTTTTCCCCCCCCGCTTTTCCCAATGTTGTGGGATTGAATTAAACCGAACTGCAGATCTTGGTTTAATAAAATGTTCTTAGGCAAGAACATTTGTTTTTGCCAGGCCCTCTCTTTAAAAACACTCGGGGGGGAAAAAAAGAAGGTTAATGATGACGAGGACCACCTGAGCAGAGGTGTGAGTTCGTGAGGAAACACAAAAGACTCGACACCGCTCGTTCGAACGCGTCAACCCGCATGTTGTTGTCGGGTCTCCATCCGAAAAGAAAATGCCAATGAATGTGTGTTCCCGTCTTCTACTGTTGGGAGTTGGGGTGTATCGAGGTTAACAAGCAGGTGGTCGAAAGCCAGTAATCATTTCTGAAGAAGAGGTGCGGGGTTATGACGTGTTGAGCGTGAAGAGTTCCAGTGAAACCTCATATAAATGAAAACAATGTGGGGAAACATGACAACATGATACATAAGATGAGTCTGCATCCATCGCACTATGTGGCTGTTTGCTTTTATTACCAGGACAACTTGTCCACCTCAGCCAAGAGCAAAAAAAATAATATTTTTTGTCGATATGCTGTTGTTATTTTTGCTTTCGACCCTCCAGCATTTCCACTTGTGTTTCCCTTAAATGGTAGAAGCACTAAAGAAAAGAATGGAGGAATTTTGCTCAAGTCAAGGTCGAGTCATGGAGAAAGAGCTGACATTTTTGGCAAATTCTGGCCGACACATCGAGCTGATCTTTATAATAACCTCATGAATTTATGACATAAAGCCTTAATCCTGGATAAATGAAGTTAAAATCATCAAAGATTTGCGTGATGATCTGCAGGGAGGGTTTTTACTGCCTGCAGCTTGTGTGTCTGTGGCTCCCTTTCGAGGAATAAATACGTAAAAACACAAATCAACAGCAGTGAGACCATTTCTGACAGATTATAGGTGTGGTTTCTTGCAAGATTCGCTCGAAATATTCGAAAGTAGAATAGACGCCGTGAGGATCCCTGCAAATTGAAATCTAGCTGTCTGAACGGGGATGTGCTCCTCTTTTCTACCACCTTCATACTTTAAGTGAAAAAAATCATTTTCTCATCAAAAATGACAAGAATCGCCTCAACGACTCAAAACCGGTTCATTCACAGTGTTTGGAAAATCTTTGCGATTCAGCCAAACACGGTGTTAAAATGCCGTCACGCGGTTCCTGTCTGAAACCGACTCTTGTTTCAGTCAGCACCTGCGAGACGAGGAGGAAATTGTGTCATAATGAAAGATGAATGTTAAGACTCTCACCATTTCCCCTCGCTGTTCTCGAACTGCTGCACTGTGTAGCCGAACATGTCCTCCAGCGGCCCGTCGAACGACAAGCCATTTTTCTGGTCCACGTTGAAGGACAACGCACAGGCCAGCAGCGCTGCAGGACCCGAGGGAGAGAAAAAAAAAAGGTTAAACAGAATGTGAGAGAATGTCGTTTACTACACAGAGTGAGACCTTCTTAATCTGCTGCGCTGCTGCGTGAGTTTGAATTAAATACACTGAGGGATTAACAAATAATCAAATCCTGAAATAAGAGACGTTTGTATTAATTTTCTCATATAAAGAAGCCACGTCAATAAGTAGAAGGTCCGCTTTAATAAACACTCTTAATGAGAGCAGTGGAGATGCAACCCGGGAAATGGAAAATAAACAGATCCAGCAATAGATTAATTCATAAACAATAGATATTTTGGTCATTTAGGAACAATATTTATATAAATCAGATGATATTGGAGATATTTAGTTGTGTAGAGATGGTGAACCGAGATGATGACGACGACGATGATGATGATGAACTGTATGGGAGTCAGTTTTGGAGGACACTGGAGGAATTTCAAACATCACTGTGAAGCACTTTGGTCCGAGTCCGGTCTGACCTGCAGGACAATGGCCTCCTCTCTGCTCGCCGCGCGGTCTGCGTCCGTCTGCCACCGAGCTGAGTATATATCACAGAGGCTCTATATAAATCCATCCGTGTCTCATTGTGCCGCCAACTACAATGACACTCTTTATATCGACCCGGGCAGGGAATTCCTCCAGCGCAATTTATTCAATTTCCCGGACTTGCGAGGGAGTGCAGAAGGAGCGAGGGGTTTAAAAAAAGAACCGTGCGGACAGAGACCACATACATGGAGGCGCAAATAATGAAAGAAATTGAAAAAAAGCAGCTATTTGTTCTTTGATGATGTTTTGACGCTGATGTGTCTGACCCAAACAAAACAGAGAGCTACCATATGGTGTCTGGACTCCGCTCCCACAGTAATTACAGGCGTTTTAGCCACGCTAGCGCCGGAGATCGAGCGGCGACGGCTCGGTCAGTCGGTGCACCACTTGGGTCCCGCCTTAAATATGTCGACGCTTGTTTCGACTTTAATATGACATTTTTTTGCGGACACGTTCGTGGTCCCCGGGAGAATCAGCCCTGATGGCTTTGGCTTCCTCCAACGCCACCGTTATTGGAGGGGACATTTGATACACGCATTCGCATTCCCCCTCGGGATCGAATGTAATAACTCTGGCGATGCTCTGACGTTTCAAACCATCGCCACTGGGTCAAGCAAGTAATTGGAAAAGGGCAGCTGTTTGGACGAACCATCTATACAATGTTTTTTTTTTAATATATCAGTTTATCGTTACTCTACAGATGGATAAATCGTGAATGTTTGAATAAGCGGTGTAGCCTCTCGGTCATGCTAACAGGACACGCTCGGTAGAAGAAGACACGGAGAGCAACACACTCAGGGATCGGACCGTAACTCATTCGATGCATGAATTACATGTAATCAGGTCTGTTTCCAGCTCGTCTCATAAACAGAGGACTTACAAAAACACACTGCTGCCAGTCATCATCCAGCAATGTTAAGATGTTAAGCACCTAGATTGCATATGAGATTACCCTTTCCACACTCCCCTCTGGTGAAGAGAGCTAGACAGAGACATAGAGAGAGAGAGAGAGAGAGAGAGAGGCAGACCTGCAGAGTCATACACTGGAATCCCAGCCAAGAAATATTATCCCCCCTGTTATTCCCTCGCCCCTTTCTCTACTTCCTCTGTTACCCCTCTCCAGCTCTCAGAGAAGCTCCATTTCCTGTTCCTATTAACCTGATTATACACATCCCCTCAAACCCGAAACGCACACACACACACACACACACACACACACACACACGCACACTCAGCTTATTTAGCTGATTTAAGATGGCTTCGAGCCAACCAGACCCTTTCCATTTATCACAGTCTGAGCTCAAGTACAGTTCAGAGTCACGCCGGCCTGAGAGGTAAATTACTCGAGGACGTCCTCTGTGCGTTGGCCCGACAGGTACTTTTTTTGTGCGCACCCATCTCATTCCTGCTGTGTTTGGTGTCTCCTGGCTCTGTTCCGCCCCAAAATCAAAACCAGCGAGTTACGCAACTGACTGGGCGAAACATCTGCGCTGGAAAACCAATAAGCAGGGGCTTCTCCTTTTGTGGATGGAAACGACCTCGTGAGCCTCTGAGGGAATGGCATATAAAGCTGTCCATCACTGTCAGGAGGGTTCATATTGTGCTATGTTACACATGCTGAGAAGAGGGAGGAGGTGTTCGCATTGGCTCTGTTTCAGCAGCTATTGGCTGGATTGGCATGAAACTTTAATACTTTAATACGAAAGGTCCCTGGTTCAATTCCCCTGGTCTGCATGCTGAAGTGTCCTTGGGCAAGATACTGAACCCCAAATTGCTCCTGAAGTGCTGGTCGGCACCTTGCATGGCAGCCGCCCCCATCACTTAATGAATTACTGTTAAGTCACAAGACAAAAGCGTCTGCTAAATGCCCTTAAGTGTAAATTTAGGACACAAATTCACGTTGCATTCAGGATGACTGCGAGAACTGCGGCGATGCCCGGACTTTTTCTTCTGCCGTCACCGTGAGGTTAGAATTCAAATTTTTAATTTTAACCAACGACTTAGTTTCAGGTGACAAATGGAAACTATTTTATTCCATTTCTACCAATAGATTCCCCTAAGTTCTACACACTGGACATTCAAACATCGTAGCCGCTAAACACGTTAGCACTGTCATTGTGAGCGTGTTAGCGCGCCGCCGTTTGCCTGAATACAGCCTCACAGACTCTTGTTTCAACAGATATGAGGCCCGGCAGACACAGTACAGTCCATATATGTCCTTGTTTGTCATAAAACAGAATCTCCTTCTTGCTCACCAGCAATTTCTAATCTAATTTGGTTTGAGTATCAAAGCCTTCAGACTACAGTGACCAACCGACGAGTCTGTTTATGGTCAAGCGCCATGCGTCCCGACTGATCCTGGCAGCCTGTCAGCCGCACTAGCCACAATAAAACCCCGCTGCCCTCTCGAGCGCTGTCATCAAAACCAAAGCGACTCCATTTCAGCATGTAACAACCCTGCGACGCATTAAACCCGAGTAGCCAAAAAGTCAGATCTGTGCGACGCAGCCGGGGCAGAAACGGCTGCACGGATCGGCACCTGTTGGCCTGTGAGACATCAAAACAGCAATAAATGCGACCCCAAAGTCAGCACCTGTAGGCTTCAAAGCTTCGCTCAGCCACCAGTAAAAACACACACCCGACCGGCACCTGCTCATCTGTAACATATCCAACCAGCTATAATCAGCTTTAAGGCTTAACGCAAATCAGCACCTGGGGGGCAACAAAGTCATTAAGTGAGCCTGAAACTCAAACTCAATCAGGTGTGGTCAGAAACACATGTCAGTCGTGAAAGCTGACACAAGACAGACAGTCTAAAACAAATACTGTAAAATTAAAATAAGCAAACGCCTGCAGTGGCTCAGAAACTGGATAACGTCAATGGCACATCAGTACGAGTTAAAGAAATGTTTTGGATTCTGACCTGTCCGAAGGAAATAAAAGACAAAAAGGGCTTTGGGTGGGACCTGGACCTTCACGGACCATGTGTTGGTGTTTAACAAGAGGTACGACTCACAGAGGAGGCTTCATATTCTGGCGTGACCACAGGGCAGCCTAGAGCGCTGAAGAAGTTATGAAGCTGAAATATTTCCAGATTTCCTGCCTTGTTCTTTTATCTTTATCTGTTTTTTTTTTTCTCCTCCACTTCTTTCGCAGCTTTCCCGCAATCCTCCTCTGATTTATTTCAACAAGCCGTTCTCCAATATCTTCTTGTTTTGCACCCACACTTTCCTCTCTAATCAGTCCAGGAATGGTAAGTCACGAGCTGAGAGCTCGTCTGGTTTCAGGTCTTTTGACTCTGACTTAATTTTCTTATTTGGCTGTCTGCTCGCTCGCTGCTCATTTCCTTGGCACACCGTGCAGCATGTGGGTGTGTAGCGGACGCAAGAGGCCATGAATGTAGGCGTGTTTGTGCCTTCACATGCAAAGGAAAACACGAGAGGCCAAATTCCTTTGAGTTTTAGCGTTAATATCTGACGGCGGAGGAAGATAGAGATAAATAAGACAAGCTGCAGCGTGATTAGAAACAGGACTACGGGTCAAAACCATGTCGGAAAATTGAAATTTTGACCTGGTGATGGCACTAGATGAACAGTTAAGGGATCGTCATGTTATCACAATTTATCCTCTGGGGCACGTTCACGCAATCAATCGAGTAGTTATTGAAACATCACTCAAAGAACCGGGAGAACAGTCGGAGGATCATCAAAGTTGGTAGGATTCATCACCTGGGTACCAAGAATGTCTAAACCAACTGTGCCAGTAATCTGTCCCATAGCTGTTGAGATTTATTTTTATTTTTTTTAAAGAGGAAAAGCAAGGAGATACCCAAAGTTCTTCAATTCATCCTCGGAGGGGAACATGAATTTCTGAACACATGTTAAGGTAATCAATGCAATAGCTGTTGAGACATTTCTTTTAAAACCCCAAGTATCTGGAGAACACTTGAGTCAAATGCATTGATGCTCTGGGGACCATAAATATCGATACAAAACTGAACTATTACAAAACAAATGTCAACCTTATGATGGCGCAAGAGGAAAGGTATGGGGATATCCAACACTCTTCAAATCATCCTCAGGGGAACATGAATTCCCAAAAATTCCCTAAACCAAAGTCAGAGGGATCCAACCTCTCGGGACAATGAATATCTGAACCAAATTAATGAAAATTCATCCAATTATTGTTGATTTATTTCAGTAAAGAATAAATATGCG